>CATIWQ010181415.1:0-18229 GCA_949673415.1 Euphorbia schlechtendalii | reverse complement strand
TCTGCTATACTTGTTCGTAGGTAAAATCTCTATATTTAGATTTTCTAGTCTTCGACATCTATACTTACTCATTTTTCATTCTAATCTTTCTATCCAAAACCTCTAATATATTTTTATTTTATTTACTTTTTTTCCCTTATTAATCCTTAGACTTGGTTCCTTCCCTGTGGGTTTGATATCTTTTAAAACTACATTGCAACTGTATACTTATAGTTATCATCATTTTTCTATTTGATAAGAGGTACTGACAACACTGATACTTTATGTGAACAAGTTTTTGGCACCATTAATATATAGCCAAATCTTATGAATAAATAATAAAACTTATTAGTAGAAAAGTGGCGAACACTCAACATACCTAATTCAAGCACTCATCTCCGGAGATTTGGTGATGAAGATGCGTTCATCATTCCCAAAGATTGGGAACTCCCAGAAAACTACGTTTCAGGGGAGATTGCCACCAGCGGGATGTCATGGACAACAAGGATGTGCCATGAACTGGTGGTGAAGCTACTGCTACCCAAAACTGGCTCACTAACTAACTGCACATACTTCGAGCATTGTGTGGTCTACCATATGGTAGAGGGTAAAAAGCTCAATTAGCCAATGGTGATTCTTCACCACTTGACAAAGCTGACTACCGTTTATCACTATGGTTACCTCATAACCAAGATTATGAGGGCAATGAAAGTCGACATGGCTTAGTTTCTAAGGGAGTCTGGTTAAAAAGTCTTGCCAGTGAAAAAGAGGCTTAAAATGTCACATTTCAACAGGCTGGCTCACAATCAGGTCTATGCTAGGTACACCAAGGGCTCAATAGAAGTGAAAGCTGAGATATGTACCAATAGTATTGCCTGCGAACATCAGCAATGAGGAGGAAGACCAATTCATGGTGGACTTTGAGGATAGTGATGACTCTGGTAAGGTTCCAACTCAAGTATCTTGGAGAATGTGACCACCATCCCCTCCAAACCTGAGAAGGCTGCTTCCTCTAAGGACAAGGGGAAGAGTCCAGCCAAGTCCAGTGATTCTCCTACTCAGCATCGAAGAAGGAAAATGGAAGCCAAAACCCGCACTCAAAGGGAGGTAGAGGCTAAGCTACTAGTTGAGCAGAAAGCTGAGGAAAAGGAAGTAGAGGTGGTGGTCAATGAGTTCCTATGCCAAAGGAAGCGCATGATGGTTTTCTCAGATGATACTGAGGAGTAGGGTGAGGCCAAGAAGTCTAAGGATGAGGACCAGCTTGGGTCCAACGCTGCTAAGAACATTCAAGACATTTTTGCCAAACTCAAGGGCACTCAGTGACAGCGTTCTACCACCACAAGGCTAATGAAAAAGAACGTGCAAGTAGTGAGCAGCCAGGAGGATTCTGGAGATACCCTTATCCTGATTCTAGAGGAGTTTGATCCTCAAGACCCCAACATCCTCCCTCCTACCTTCACTCATGTTGAGGAGATTTCTTCTCAACATGAGAAACCATAGGCTGACCCATCCTTGGGTCAAATAGCTAACCCACAGGTTCCACAAAATCCTATCCCCTCAACTTCTCCTGTAAATCCTCAAATCCCTTCTTTTGTAAATTCTTCTATTCCATCAGGTTCTACCTCAGTGGATCCTGAAACACAGAAAAATTCTTCTCCTTCTCCTTCTAACTCTATACATTCCCCAATTCACATTTCTTCACTTGAAAATAGCCAAGACTCTTTTCCTTCATCTCTAGTACATATTTCATCAACCCCTTCTCCTATACATTGTCAACTAATAACCAATTCTTCTAGAGCCATTATACCTTCTATTCTACTTAAACCTGTACATGGTTCTGAGCCTACAATTTCTTCGAACCCATCCTCAACCCCCTTAACCCCTCTAGTTAGGGAAGTTCCCAACGTTGAGAATAACGCTTAGCAGGGAAAAGTAAGAGGTCAGACTACTGAGGTAAATTTTACAGCCAATAACGCACCTGAACCCAGCAACAAGCCAGCAATGGCTGGTACATCTTTCTTGGTATAGATCTAATAGTTAGAAAGAAAGTAATTTCTTGCGCTCAAGACTGATGCTGAGTTAGATGGAGCAGTAGGCAACATGCTACTTGTTCAAGAATTAATAGACTTATCATCCAAGCTTAAGGCAAAATTGCTAGAATTCAAACAGAACATAAGTGTGCCTAGTGACTCTCTATACTTTGAAGAGTTTGAGAGGATCCAAGGCAGCTTGTTGGTTATTCAAAATCACTTGGCGAAAGAGAGTGCCAAGAGCCTGGTTGATAGGATGGCACTAATCCTGAATGGGTTAATGGAATATGCAGCCCAGCTTGGGGCAGCTGCTACATCTATTCCCACGTATATTGTAATGGCAAATGCTATTATAAGAAAGATAAAGAGTAGTGTAGACACTGCTACTGAGTAGCTAAGTCTCTTGAGTACCAACATGGCTACTCAAGTGACACAGATCCATGAGCTTAGAAAGAAGCAGGCTAACATAAAGAGACTAACAGATTGCAAGATCGAGGACGTCTCCAAGGAGGTAGCATCTACCAAGGATGTGAGCCACAGCATCGTGAAGGTAGGTCGAATCAAAGTCATGGTTCTTGCTTGTTCATGATAATAAGTAAGATGAGGTGCTCAAGCTGTTAAAGGATATTTCAAAGAAGCTAGACAAGGCCCCCGTTATGAACATTGATTCTCTCCATACTAAGATGGATACTCTTCAGCGAGAGGTCTCTGAACATGTAATGGAGAAAGTCTCCTCATCTTAGAAATTTCTTATGTCAGCGATGGGTCAGATTTTTGCAGCCATACCTGTGCCTAACGTGCCTCTGACCAAGTCCCTCTACCCTGAGACTAGAATGACAATACACACAAAGCTGAATGTCATAAAAATGAAAATGGAAGATCTGACGAAGAAGGTGGGTTCTTTATTCAAGATGGGAGAACTATACGGAAAAGACATCAAGTACACCTCACTGTGTATCACATCTATTGGGCTAAAAATTCTTGACATTGAATCTCAGCTGAAGATTGCACTAACAGCAACAGACTTTCGAGTCCTTCTTTCATTGTTTTCAACACTTTACAAGTCAAGGTTTTGACCAGATAGATCCTCTCTCATGCCACTACCATCTTCTTCTCAGCGAGCTGAATAATAAAGATTTCCTCTCAACCAAGGGCAAGGAGCAACTAGCAACTGGAGAAGGAGATTTCCCCATAGATGATTGGCCAGTAAGAGAGCTTCCAAGCTGAACATGAAATGTCTATCTTGATGAAATTGTTCAAGGTAATATAGCAAATGGGGAGAAGGTAGCTGAAGATGCTCTTAGAATGGCAAATCTCAATAAGGGATCTCTTCCAAGGCATTCTCATCCGCTTCATCCTTCTAACCAGCCGCATAAGACCAATCAGGATAAGAACAAGATTGCTGGATCTTCCTCTTCAGCGTACAAGAAATAGCCTAGGTCATGTTCCGAATAGATGTAAAACTTGTAATAGGGCTTAGCTTGTAATCTTAACTTAGGACATACTTTATGTACTAACTAAGTCATTCTTTTGATATATTAATAAAAATTACAAGTTCCTACCTCAAGTTAAGATCTTCTTAACTTTGTATGTTGTGTATGTTTCTACTGTATATCTAATGATGTAGTGTAGGAAAACATACAAGAGATAAAACCTTTGAAGATAAGCTGAAGTAAAATGATGTCCCAAATTAAAGAAGAAATCCTCCAAGTGTGGGGGAGTTGAAACACTTATAGAAGACTCACTGAGTAAGTGGGAGCTCAAGCTGAGTAAGGGAAGTCACTCAGCACCAGGGAGTTTTACCCTACTTTCAAGTATTTTGTAATCTCTGAACTATTTATTCAATTAACTTCTTCTACTACCTAGTTTGCTATCTATCCAAAATGGGGGAGATTGTATAACCAAAGTTTGAGTTATTTTGGAAATAGAAAACTATCTAGGATAGTGAAATTAATTGAGTACCAAGTAGACTCTTAATTAATAAAGCTGACATGAGTTTATTCAAGGGAGAGCAACTTAGTTTTGCTGGATAATTAATTAACTTATGACTTAGATTAGGAAAAGCTGAGTTTGTGCAGAGTACTACATAGTTTAAGATCAGCTTGTGCTAAGTCCTGCTTTTGTTTAATTAAAAGCACCTTATTAGACACTTTGAATTCAGTTTCAACTCGTACATAGTCTCTGCTAAGATGCTATTCTTTGTGAATATTGAACAAATGAATGTTGAAGAACAGAAACTTTTATTGATAATTTGCAATTACACTCAGCCAACAATCGCTCGAATATGTGGAGAAATCTAGTGATCGAAACAAGAATCGAACCACTGATAGATTTTTCTCTCTAACACTTTGAACTTAGCAAAGTCTATATCTTTCACTCTCTATCTATATCATACACATTACACCATCTACACACTGCTACCATTTCTCAAAAATAGTTGGATTTAACCCTATTTATAAAGTGCGAAGGGTTGCGTTTATCCAAATGAAGAGTCGTGTCCATTGGTGAAGGGTTGTATCAACTTCAATGTGATTGGATGCAAGAATTCATTCTTATCATCAATGGATAGGCACCTTTTCATGACTTCATTATCCCCAAAAGGTGTCTTTTCATTTGACAGTTGATGGCGGTTGATCGTTCTTATCCGGTGATTGGAAGTTGAGAAGAGTTATCCAAAACCGTCACAAGTCGTGAGCATGATATACATGTCATTATCGTGAATATAAGTTGGTAACTTTCTGTATGTAAAGAATGAAAAGTCACAATCATGATAGATAGTTGGGAGCGTGATTTGTCTAATCGTGAACATGAATCCCGATCATGACATGTGCTTTTCTTCATGTTTCTTCTTTGTAACTTTCCCAATCTTTGATAACTTTGATCCTAAGCCAATTCCTTACATTCCACACATCTTTTAACACCTTTTTCACTCTTTTTGCATAGAATTCCATCTTTGATCATTTCACTCCCACGAATCACCTAGTTTTTGCACTTGCATAAAAAACAACTACATACCATGTGAAATCTTTTATATGAAGTATAAAATGACTTTAAATCATATCGTTTTATGATTGAAAATATCAAGATACTAAGTGTAATTATACACTTATCACACCCCCACACTTAACTTTTGCCTTGTCCTCAAGGTAAACAGAACAAAAGTGTATAAAATAGTAATTCAAGTTTGTACCTCATTTGGCGAAAGACTATCATAATGAGTACCAGATTCTCATGTTTCATAAAGTTTAAGTAAAAGTTCAAAATTTCCCACAAATTAGTAATTTGCAATTTATATAGTTCAGTTGCATACCTTTGCTATTAATGGATGTCCAATCAAATTGCGTCTTCATATAAGCGTTATATGTTCACTCAAATATTTCCTTGTCTCAAGTATAGTAAAAAATATAAAGAACAAAGGGAGCACACTTTGAAAAGATTGATCTAAAGGCATTTTTAGGTAACCTAGGATGCTGAAAACTCTTAGTGGTTGCATTTTATGCTCCATACCACTCTCCCCTTGTTTTAGTGGTTGCATTTTATGCTCCATACAATTTTCTCTTATTTTTTTCTTTTGAGCATATATTTTTGAAGTACAGATTTACTTTGCACCCATTTTTCTTGCTATGCCACTTTTCTTTTTTAACTCATTGAATGGTTGCAGTTTCTGCTCCGTACCATTCCTCACCTTCTGCATAACTCATTGGTTATCCTCTCTTTCTTTTGATTTGTTTCTCTCAATACCCTCATCCTTTATTGATCACTTTCAAAGTATTATGGCTATTATTTCCCAACACTTAAAAACACTCAATACTTATATGACGTATTCGAGAATAGAATATAAAACTCATATTAAGAACACTACTAGATATTACTCCAATACTAACTTATCGGTAGCATTAAACTAAAACTATACAACTTATACTAATTCATGTTGCATTGAAATATAGATCAAAAATTACTTCAAATGTTGCTTTTGAATGTTACTCACAACTCATCCTTGCCAAATGCTAAATGTTGTGCCAAAAGTGCTCACACTCTCAACGTGCGCTCATACTCAACAACTTATTCAAAATATGCACTAACATCAAACTTGTAATACCTAACACTCATAATAACATTGGAACTTATGTTAGTATAGTATAGGTATGGATAAGGTATAAACAACTCAAAATCAAGAAAAATTTTCATATTCTTCTACTTTTTTAATATATTTGATTTTTTTGGATTTTTGGGATTTTTTTACAAATGCCACCCCACACTAAAGAACACAATGTTCTCATTGTTAGTGACTTTATTAAAAACGAAAAACACAAAAATGAAAAATAAACAAACAAACTATACAAAACCTAAGCCTAAATGGAAAATAAATAATCATTCGAAAGGGATCGACTCGGTCAACAAGTCAATCTTATAATATGATTCCCATATATCTCTCTCAACGTCAAACATCAACGTATGAATCTCGTCGATTTTCTTATAAATTGAGATTTGCGCTTCCATAAGTTCGTTCAACTTTCCCCGGAGGTTGGTTGCTTTATGCTCTTCTTCCCTTGCCTTTTCCCTTTCTCTTCTTCTATCGGCATCCACTCTCTCATCCCATGATTTCCAATCATGAGTGATCCTATCTTCTCCTATGCACTTTTCCAGAATTCCATACTTGAAGAATACATCCGTGTTTAGTTCCGAAATCTCATCTTCATCAGTAAAGACTTCAGTGGAATAAGGCATTCATCCAATTTATGCTAACAAATTCGCCATCGTACGACACCCATATTATGTTACTTCAGAATTTTGGGTAGTAGACATAAGTGTCTCCATCATTAATTCTGAAACATCAATAGGCGTGTCATTCTAAATTGCTTTCATTACAAACAATTCTTCATGAATGACAATATCGAAAGTTGACTTACCAAACAAAGCACCACTTAAATAGAAGTGCAAGGCGAGCAAACAAGGATCTCGAATCCACCAACTATAGGTAGATGATTATTTGAACTCAGTCTAGCTGGTCAGGCGGTTCTATGTGGGTAGAGGATCCCATCCAAGAAGCATCTTTTTGTAGCAGTCCATTGGGAATCCCATATACTTGTTAAGCGCCTTTCTTATCAACTTGTACTCCCTTCCTTGATGATGATAAATTATGCAGTCCTTTTTATCGTTCTTCCATGCCAACGTTACCAACATCTTCATATAGTTCTCAACACTATTCCCTAGGGTTATGTTTGAATAAATGACAAAGTTCAAAACTCTGAGATAGTACATCAATCTATCATAACCACCAAGATTAATGAAACTGTTCCTATTAATAGTACAGGAACTCTTAAATTCAGCATTCTTGATTATCTCATAGTGATCTCCTTCTTCACGAGAGTAGATAGAGAATGGTGCCTCATACCATTCTTAAAAGTTTGAGGGTGGAACCAGATTGGATTTATTTGTTAGAACCATGTTGAATTGAAAAGAAATTGAAGGAATGAAATGGTTTCGGATTTGGAAAATTGTTGATTGAAAAAGATAAGAAGTTCAGATATTCAGAAGTGAGAACTGATGTACAATCGCACATCAATTTATAGAGTTTGGAAGAATAACCGTCGAATAACTGCTAAACTGTTGCAGTTTTCACACAAGTCGTGATCGTGACTATACATCGCAATCATGACTTATGAGAATTGAGAAACAAAAAGTTTTGTATAGGGATTCACAAGCGTGATATGGAGTTGCGAACGTGAATAGACAAAATAAAAGAAAATCTTCTATTTTTCGAGAATTCAGATGTAATAATATATGACTTATCGCCTCCAAGATGATTATTTCATATTCTTTTTCACATCCAAGTTAGGATAGATAAATTATACAGATCAGAAAAGAAATAAATAGATATAATTAGAAAATGTACCATACTCTTCTAGTATTTAATCTTAAAAACGCACTTGACTTCCCTGAAAATTGATTTGTAGAACACATGTGCCTTCCCTAACAACGGCGCCAAAAACTTGTTTGCCACTTTTCTACTACTAATATAAAAGTTCTAAATATGAACAGGTGTTGTCAGTACCACTTATCAAATAGAAAAATGATGATAACTTCAAGTATACGGTTGCGATGCAATTTTAAAAGATATTGATCCCACAAGGAAGGAATTTGGTTCTAAGGATCAATTAGAGTTACGAGATAAAAGAAAATAAAATTAATTGAAGGTTTTGAATGGAAAAATGATGAATACACAGATGCATGAACTGATTAAATAAGATGCAAAGTATATAGATATTTCCTAAGAATAAGTATAGTAGAGTAAAATATGCAAAATAATCAAGAATGTTTTATGCACTAGATAACTTCAACAAACTCGGTTCTAGACGCCTAAATATCCTATGATTCACCGCAGAGCAACACATTAAATGACTTTTCTAAATCTAGGGTAAACAAATTATGACACTTATAAGAACCTGGATAACATTAATACTATGCTTAGTACAGGTCACTCTCACATAGCCATATTTAGCAAGTTGCCACTCCAAAAATGTTGGCTCACTAAACAACATTATAATCATAGATCGAGTGATTATACAAAATCTTGTTAACCCCGAAATCACTCTTAAAGTTAACTTGAAAGCATATAACTTTATTAATATAAATGATGCTAGACAAAATACTCATTACGACACATAGACATATCATAAACTTTGAATTAGAAAGTATAAGTAGAAAATAAAGTAAAGTTGTAAGGTATGCAAGTGAAAGCTAAAGTTGATCAAATCATATCCACTCTTTTAATGGGATTCGTCAATTCCAGAAATTCCTGTGTCTACTTTGAATTCGGTCTCGACTCGTACAGAACCTCCGTTAGGATGCTATTCTTTGTGAATATTGAACAAATGAATGTTGAAGAATAGAAACTTTAATTGATAAGTGCTTTGCAATTACACTCATACAACAATCGCTCAAATATGTGGAGAAATCTAGTGATCGATACAAGAATTGAATCACTTATACATGTTTCTCTCTAACTATGTCATACATGTTATATCTTTCACTCTCTATCTATGTCATACATGTTACACCATCTACACACTGCTACCATTTCATGAAAATGGTTGGATTTAACCCTATTTATAGAGTGCGAAGGGCTGCGTTTATCCAAACAAAGAGTCGTGTCCATTGGTGAAGGTTGCATCATCTTCAATGTGATTGGATGCATTTATTCATTCTTATCATGAATGGATAGACACCTTTTCATGGCTTCATTGACCCCAAAAGGTGTCTTTTCATTTGATAGTTGACGGCGGTTGATCATTCTTATCCGGCGATTGGAAGTTGAGAAGAGTTATCCAAAACCGTCACAAGTCACTAGCATGATATACATGTCATGATTATGAATATAAGTTGGTAACTTTCTGTTTGTGAAGAATGACAAGTCGCGATCGTGATAGATAGTCACGGGCATGATTTGTGTAATCGTGAACAGGAATCATGATCATGACATGTGCTTTTCTTCATGGTTCTTCTTTGCAACTCTGCCAATCTTTGACAACTTCGATCCTAAGCCAATTCTTTGCAGTCCATGCATCTTTTTTACTCTTTTTGCATAGAATTCCATCTTTGATCATTTCACTCCCAAGATTCACTCCCAAGATTCACCTAGTTTTTGCACTTGCATAAAAAACTACTACATACCACGTGAAATCTTTTATATGAAGTATAAAATGACTTCAAACCATATCATTTTGTGATTGAAATTATCAAGATTATAAGTGTAATTATACACTTATCACCTTTCTTTGTAGGTATATACATTAGCATCTATGTTAGTTTTCTTCTTGAAAACCCACTTACATCTTATGGGCTTAATCCCACTTGTAGCATTGACCAAGTTCCAAACTTGATTTTCGTACATGGACTCCAACTCTAACCTCATGGTCGTAAACCATTTGTTTGATCTGAGCCTTCCATTACCTCCTTATAAGTCTTGGGATCATAATCTTCCATGAGGAAGATATGCTTTTCATCAGTGATGAGAAAACTATATCGCTCGTGAGCGATTGGAGCCTGACCTAACCTATGCAATGTTGGTATTATAATAGGGTAATCCATGTTTACACTTTCAAATGTAATAGGTTTCTGAACAATCAGTTGATTATTTGTTTGATCTTCTTGAGTGCCTAACTCAAGATTTCTCCCACTAACTTTCTCAAGTATATGCTCCTTCTCGTGGAATTGAGCATTTCTAGAAACTAGAACCTTTTGTTCCTTGGGATCATAAAATTTATAATCCATAGTCTCTTTAGGGTAACCTACAAATAGACACCTATTAACAGCTTATCTAAACTTGTCCTCTTTACGTAAGTAGGACATCTTCAAACTCTCAGGTGAGAAAGAGCTGGTTTCTTACCATGACACAATTTGTATGGTGTTTGATCAACTGATTTCGAGGGTACTCTATTTAGAATATAAACTACGCTCTCAAGTGCATATCCCCAAAAGGATCTGCTAAGTTCTGCTTGGCTCATCATGGACCGAACAATATCGAGTAGGGTTTGATTTCTCCTTTCTAACACTCCATTATGTTTGGGTGTATAAGAAGGTGTCCACTAGGATAAAATACCATTATCCCTTAGATTATCTTGAAACTATTTGCTTAAGTATTCACTACCTCGATCAAATCAAAGGGTCTTGATACTTTTCCCAAGTTGTTTCTCTACTTCGGTTTTGAACTCTTTTAATTTCTCAAAACTTTCAAACTTGTGCCTCATTAGGTACTAATAACCATATAATGAGTAATCGTCTATAAAAGTTATGAAGTAGATGAAACCCTTATATGTCTTAACACTCATTGGACCACATACATCAGAATGCATTATTTCCAAGTACTAGTGGAATCTTGACCCTTTCCTTTGAAAGGTTTCTAAGTGATTTTTACCTTTAAACAAGGTTCACACCCACCATAGGATTCCCATTCCATTGGGCCTAAGTCACCATATTTGTTTAACTTAGTTAAGCGAGTCTCATTTATATGGCCTAGATGATAATACTACAAGTATGAGGATTTCTAATTATCTAATCTTGATTTCTTAACAATGTTTATATTTAGAATTTCAATTTTAGTAACTAGAACATAAATGCCATCAACACATATTCCACAAGCATAAAGAAAATTATCGCATCGAATTTGACAATTATTATTAGAAAATAAAATCTCAAATCCATCTGTTGTTAAACTCAGAACAGAAATATTATTCTTAGTAACAACAAGAATATAATAGCAATTTTTCAAAACTAAAACAAGGCCACTAGGAAAATGAAGGCTATATGTCCCTACAGCTATTGCAGAAACCCGTGCTCCATTTCTAACTCTTAGGTCCATTTCCCTTTTTACAAGCCTCCTACTATTCTGCAATCCCTACATAGAATTACAGATATGAGTACCACAACTAGTATCCAATACCCATTTAGACTCATAAGGAACTGTAGAGAAACTCTCTATCATGAAAATACCTGAAGTAGATACCTCACTTGGCTTCTTCATCCCGAGTAAGAGTTTTGATGTATCAAATCTCTCAGATCTGGCCTACTCTAAGAAGAGCTCACGTAGATGGAGAATCATGGTATCTAAGTCCATGCTCTCATGTTGTTTCTGAAGCTCAGAATTCATGTTTGCGAGCATTATGCATATTGCTATTTCATGATCCTTTATGTGATTCTCCAATGCCTCATGTTCATTGGCATCAATACCAGCATCAGGTTCATCAGGGAGGGGCTCATCCAAAACATAAGCTATCCTTTTAGATCTTAGGACTATCCTCACCGCCCTAAACCAATCAGTAAAGTTTGACCATCTAGTTTGTTGTCAAGAATTAAGCAAAGGTTTATGTTTGGATTCATTGTTCAACCTATATATAAGATAGAAATTGTTTAAACATTAGAATATGTACATGCATTTAATATAAGGTCTTTTATTTAACACATAATTCCTACTATTTTCTTGACATTCAAATAGCCCCTTCTATTTAAATTTGGGAAATTTGATCCAACCAATTTTCCTTGGTACGTAGTATCCATAACCACTCATCATGACCCCCCGCTATAGCAGGTTAAGCTATAACAAGAAAACCATGGTTGGAACCTATCCGTTTGCATCCCATGCAATTGATAATTCATTTGAGTTCTCTTTCTCAATACGTGCGTATCGATTGTACGACTCCACAAATGTGTCTCCAATCTAGCATTAGCTCCACTAACAGGGATAACTAACCCATTTTGGTTAAGGCATTAACCCCATCTAGTCTCATGACCAAACACATGTTATGGGAAAGCATGTTGTACATGTCCTTACATCCGTAAATAAGGTTTTTATCATGATATGTGATGGGAAGATAATCTAATGCCTTAATATTGTTGTAGGGATTTTATTGGTGCAGCTTGTCTCGTCCTAGCTTAGGTCATATATGATGGTTATGATTATAACAATAATAATTCCAACTATTTTGAATTATTAATTTAAGGGAACATGCTCAAGACTGGTACATCATAATCATTGTTCGCCACTTTTCTACTGATAATATAAAAGTTCTAAAAATGAACAAGTGTTGACAGTACCGCTTATCAAATAGAAAAGCGATGATAATAGTAAGTATACAGCTGCGATGTAGTTTTAAAAGATATCGATCCCCAAGGGAAGGAATTTGACTATAAGGATAATTTAGAGTTGCGGGGAGAAAGAAAATATAGTGAGTTAAATGTTTTGAATGGTAGATTGATGAATAGATAGATGCATGAATAGATTAGAAAAGATGCAAAGTATATAGATATTCCCTTAAAACAAGTATACTAAAGTAAAATATGAAAAAATAATCGAAGTTGTTTTAAACACTAGATAACTTCAACAAACTCAGTTCTAGAAGCCCAAATATCCTATAATTCACCGTAGAGCAAAATAATGAAATGACTTATCTAAATCTAGGGTAAACAAATTATGACACTTATAAGAACCTAAATAATATAGATACTATGCTTAGTATGGGTCGATCTCACGTAGCCATATTTAGCGAGTTACCACTCCAAAAATGTTGGCTCACTAAACAACGTTATAATCACAGATCCAGTGATTATGCACAATCTTGTTATCTCCAAAATCACACTTAAAGTCAACTCGAAAGCATATGACTTTGTTAATATAAATGATGCAAGATGAAATACTTGTTATGACACATACACATATCATAAACTTCAAATTAGAAAGTATAAGTAAAATACAAAGTTATGTTGTAAGGTATGCTAGTGAAAGATAAAGTTGATCAAACTGTATCCACTCTTTAATGGGACTCATCAATTCCCACAATTCCTACGTCTACTTTAAGTTCAATCTCAACTCGACAGAACTTCCGCTAGGATGCTATTCTTTGTGAATATCGAGCAAATGAATGTTGAAGAACAGAAACTTTTAATGATAAGTGCTATGCAATTACACTCATGCAACAATTGCTTGAATATGTGGAGAAATCTAGTGATCGAAACAAGAATCAAATCACTTGTACATTTTTTCTCTTTAACACTTTGAACTTAGTAAAATCTATATCTTTCACTCTCTATCTACACATTACACAATCTATATACTATTACTATTACCCACCATCCATGAAAATGGTTGATTTGAACCCTATTTATAGAGTGCGAAGGGTTGCGTTTATCCAAACAAAGAGTCGTGTTCATTGGTGAAGGGTTACATCATCTTCAATGTGATTAGATGCAAGAATTCATTCTTATCATCAATGGATAGGAACCTTTTCATGGCTTCATTATCCCCAAGAGGTGTCTTTTCATTTGATAGTTGGTGGCGGTTGATCGTTCTTATCCGGTGGTTGGAAATTGAGAAGAGTTATCCAAAATTGTCATAAGTCACGAGTGTGACATACATGTCATGATCGTGAATATAAGTTGGTAACTTTCTGCTTGTTGAGAATTATAAGTCATAATCATGATAGGTAGTCGTAGGCGTGATTTATCCAATCGCGAATAGGAATCACGATCGTGACATGTACTTTTCTTCATGGTTCTTTTTTGCAACTTTGCCGATCTTTGACAACTTCAATCCTAAGCCAATTCCTTTCATTCAACGCATCTTTTTGCACATTTTTTACTCTTTTTGCATAGAATTCCATCTTTAATCATTTCACTCATAAAATTCACCTAGTTTCTGCACTTTCATAAAAAACAACTACATACCAAGTGAAATATTTTATATGAAGTATAAAATGACTCTAAACCACATCATTTTATGATAGAAAATATCAACATAATAAGTGTAATTATACACTTATCATACCCCAACACTTAACTTTTGCCTTGTCCTCAAGGTAAACAGAATAGAAGTGTATAAAATAGTAATTCAAGTTCTTACCTTATTTGGTTAAATACTATCGTAGTGAGTACCACATTCCCACGTTGTACAAAGTTCAAGTAAAAGTTCAAAATTTCTCACAAATTAGTAATATGAAATTTATATAGTTCAGTTGAATACCTTTGCTCTTAATGGAGGGTCAACTGAATTGCATCTTCATATAAGCATTATATGCATGCTCGAATATTTCCTTCTCTTAAGTATAGTACAAAGTATAAAGGAAAAAGGGAGCACACTTTGAAAAGATTGATCTTAAGGCATTTTTAGGTAACCTAGGATGCTAAACACTCTTAGTGGTTGCATTTTATGCTCCATACCACTTTCTCTCATTTTTTGTCTTTTAAGCATATGTTTTTTAAGTACAGATTTGTACTTTGCACCCATTTTTCGTGTTATGCTACTTTTCTTTTTTTTCACTCATTGAATGGTTGCATTTTCTGCTCTGTACCATTCCTCACCTTTTACATAACTCATTGGTTATCCTCTCTTTCTTTTGATTTTTTCTCCCAATACCCTCATCCTTTATTGATCACTTTCAATGTATTATGGCTATAGTTTCCTTACACTTTAAACACAATTAATCCTTATAGGATGTATTCGAAAATAGAATATAAAACTCATAGTAAGAACACTAATAGATATTGCTCAACTACTAACTTATCGGTAGCATTAAACTAAAACTAAACAACTTATAATAATTCTTGTTGCATTAAAATATATATCGAAACTTAATTGGAATGTTGCTTTTGAATGTTACTCACAACTCATCCTTGCCAAATGGTACATGTTGAGCTAAAGAGCACTCACACTCTCAACATGTGCTCATATTCGAAACAAAATTTTTTTTCGAAATATGCACCAACATCGAACTTGTAATACCTAACACTCATTATAACCTTGGAACATATGTTAATATAGTATAGTTATGGATAAAGTACAAACAATACAAAATCAAGAAAAATTTTCATATTCTTCAACTTTTTTAATTTATTTAATTTTTTTGGATTTTGGGATTTTTACAATTGCCCACCCACACTAAAGAACACAATGTCCTCATTATGAGAGATTTAATTAAACATGAAAAATGAAACTAAACATAAATAAATGAATAAAAACTAAAAGAAAAGAAATTTAAACCCGGTTATTTTCATTCTTCTTAACTTGAATCTGGAGGACTTGGTGAGACATCAAAATTCTACTTCCTAAAGTATGAACTCAACTTGCGGTTCAAAGCTATGTTGGATTTTGTTAGTTGACGAACATCTTGTTGTATGGAAGTTATATCAAGGCATGCTTGATAGATATCTTTCATGAATTTCCCTCTCCAAGTATCTTCATTAGCATGTGTACTCTCGGAGGCTTATCCCATTTCACTACTGCCGATTTGAACTTCTTCAATGTCATCATCTATTGGTTCTCTTGGGAAGTAGATCCTTCTGTCAGTCTTAACTTCATAACCTTTACTCTATATGGTATAATGTAAATTTCCATTCTTCTTCTTTAACTATTCTCACTCTCTTCATTTATACTCCTCCCACAAAGTTAAATTTCTCTCTTGGACTATATCGGTATGGCAGTTGGTCCTTCGCTCCCAAAATAATTCTGCAAATTGTATTTGCACCTCCAACTCTAGCCTTTTTATGTGTAGTAAGACTAGTGATGGATTCCATCATATACATCGAAAACTTTGGCTATAATTGCAAAATGGCGTATTCCAATATAACCAAATCTTTCATCGACACTTTGGTAGTCTCTTGTCGGAAGAAAAGACTGAGAGAAATAAATTTGTGAAGGTAAAGAAGGTTGTTACTTGGATGAGTTTTTGTCATCGTATTGATCCAATCCCTTTAACTCAGTCCATACACTCGTTAGATCATAATCCTCTTCCTTTTCTATTTCTTCATAGGTTTTTCCTAAACCAAACCACTTAATCAAATCCATTAAGGTAAAATTATATTCTTCCCCTTCATTCCTGAATTTCCTTTTCAAAAAGTTCCCTTCTTCCGTAACAGTAACTAGAAACTAGAGGACCCATCCCTCGTTAAACAGGAAACACATGTTCACAAAAATTTCCAACCCAAAAAGTAAAAAATGCTCCTCTACTTCCGCATGAATTCCAGCATCAATTACAAAAGCAGGATCATAGAAGAGTGTACCTTAGAAATCAAAGTTCTTGATCCTCATGTATCTATCCACTTCTTCTTCACCATAGATCAGAAAAGGACATCCATACTTGGTTTGTTTATTTACAAATTTTTTCTTGTTCGCAAGATTTTGGCTATACTCGTTCTGAAAGGCTTATCCCTGGCAACGGCACCAAAAACTTGTTCACCACTTTTCTACTAATAATATAAAAGTTCTAAATATGAATAGGTGTTGTCAATACCACTTAACAAATAGAAAAATGATTATAACTGCAAGTATATAGTTGCGATGTAATTTTAAAAGATATCGATCACACATGGAAGGAATTCGATTCTAAGGACCAACCAGAGTTACAGAACAAAAGAAATAAGATAAATTTTAGGGTTTGGATGGTAGACTAATGAATAGACAGATGCATGAACAAATTAGAGAAGATGTAAACTATATAGATATTCCCTAAGAACAAGTACAGTAGAGAAAAACATGCAAAATCATCAAGAATATTTCATACACTAGACGCCCAAATATTCAATGATTCACTGCAAAGCAACACATGAAATGACTTTTCTAAATCTAGGGTAAACGAATTATGACACTTATAAAAACTTGGATAATAATAATACTATGCTTAGTACGGGTTGCTCTCACATAACCATATTTAGCAAGTTACCACTCCAAAAATGTTGGCTCACTAAACGTCATTATAATCACATATCTAGTGATTATACATAATCTTGTTAACCTCGAAACTACTCTTAAGTTAACTCGATAGCATATAACTTCATTAATATAGATGATGAAAGACGAAATACTCGTTATGACACATAGACATATCATAAATTTTGACTTAGAAAGTATAAGTAGAAAACAAAGTAAAGTTGTAAGGTATTCAAGTGAAAGCTAAAGTTGATCAAACCGTATCCACTCTTTAATGAGAGTCGTCAATTCCCGCAATTCATGTGTCTACTTTGAATTCGGTCTTGACTTGTACAGAACCTCCACTAGGATGCTATTCCTTGGGAATATTGAATAAATGAATGTTGAAGAATAGAAAATTTTATTGATAAGTGCTTTGCAATTACACTCATACAACAATCACTCGAATTTGTGGAGAAATCTAGTGATCGAAATAAGAATTGAATCACTTATACATTTTTCTCACTAACACTTTAAACATACCGAAATCTATACAATTTTCACTCTCTATCTTTGCATACACACATTCTTCATATGCATCAACCATATCACACCACACGAAATTGTTTGGTTTGGGACTCTATTTATATAGTACGAAGGGTTACTATCCAAATGAAGAGTCGTGTCCATTGGCAAAGAGTTGCATCACTTCAATGTGATTGGATGCAAGGTTTCATCCTTATCTTCAATGGAAAGGCACCTTTTCATGATTGGATTGCTTCTAAAAGGTGTCTTTTCATTTGACAGTTGATGGTGGTTGATGGCAGTTAATCGTTAGCGGTTGAAAGTTGAGAAGAGTTAACCAAAAACCATCACAAGTTGCAGGCATGATATATATGTCATGATTGTGAACAATAGTTGGTAACTTTCTATTTGTGAAAGATGACAAGTCACGACCGTGAATGGGTGTCATGATCGTGACATGTGTTTTGTTTCATGATTTTTCTTTGCAACTTAGCCAATCTTTGACAACTTCGATCCTAAG
>CATIWQ010181348.1:0-15654 GCA_949673415.1 Euphorbia schlechtendalii | reverse complement strand
TGGAGTAGCACAGGCCAATGAGCCAATAGTAGATAAAGTAGAAGGTGTTGAGTTTGTTGAGGTAGCAAGTTGATGTTGCCAATAAGGAAGTTACTAACCTAAATCAATAGAATAATCAACTAGAGGATATCCTAGATCAACCACAACCACAACCATACCTTTCTCCATAGGTGCAAAAAGACTAATGAAGGAAGTTGTAATGTAGCGCTAGAGGTTACAGGTGCTAAGGAAACTTTCAATTCCCTAGCTCAGCAAGAAGAAATGGCTAAGGATCATGGAGTAGCACAGGCCAATGAGCCAATAGTAGATAAAGTAGAAGGTGTTGAGTTTGTTGAGGTAGCAAGTTGATGTTGCCAATAAGGAAGTTACTAACCTAAATCAATAGAACAATCAACTAGAGGATATCCTAGATCAACCACAACCACAACCATACCTTTCTCCATCTCCTGCTCAAGATGTAAGCGAAAACCTATATCTTCATTATCTATCATTTCTTCTCCTACCCATTATTCATCCCACATCCTTTCTGGAAATAGAGATCATTTTGATCAAGCTGACACAACCACCTTTATATAAAATCCCCCCTCTAACCAAAACAACCCTTATTCATCACAACCTACAAACATAGATCATATTCCTTTATTAAACACATTGACTACAACTCATAACAAAACAACCACACAAATTCCATCTTCTACATACACTTGTCCTCCTCCTACCCAAAATACCCTAGTCGTGGTTGTTCAATGGATTAACACTAAATACTACACTCAAATCCATCCATTTGTTGAGAAATACGCTCAACAAGGCCATAGCGTTGAGAACTTCATTTAGCTTGGCCATATAGTGCTGGAGAATGTAGTTCTAACTACTTCTATATTACAAATAATAAATCCTATTATGGAGGAAACCACTTCTGTTTCCAATAGAGTAGAAGAGGTAGCTCTTAAGCATCCATTGTGAGAGGTAGTAAAGAAGTGTAAGTCTCTCAAAATTGATGTTGAGCTTGATGTTGTTATAACTAAAACTATTCTAGAATTGATGGATAAAGTACCAGTTCCTACTAAGCCAATGCAAACAATTACTAAATCCACATTACCTAAGGATGCGCTTGTGAGCTACCAACGTTTTCCTGTGCAGCGGCCATGAGGCACCAGCCCCGTGAGATGGGGCGTGGGGGGTTTTTATATTGTATCGAGAAAATAAAGTTTTGGAAGACTCAAGGCCTAAACCTCTAGCTTATATTATGGAGTTGTCTCTCAGATAAGCTCTTTCAGGAAATTCGGTATAGCCTAGATCCGTTAAATCTAAACCGCACCATATTACAAATATTTATATCTAGATGAGTTACCTATTTGTCATTATTTAAGTTAAGATTACAAGTAGGTCACCACCTTTAAGATATTTCAATGATTATTCTAGTCATTTTCTATTTATAGTTAGCATTTATAACATTCACACGCAAAAAGTAGTTACTAAATAAATAAGGCGATAAATAAGCAGATAAAGAAAATAAAGAACATAAAAAGCTTTTAACCTAAGGGGGAATAAATAATAGTTAATAACCAAGGGATACAAATGGTCCTAAATACATTTAATCTACAAATACATTTTTATTTACAATTGTAATACTCGAAGGAAAATAAACCTAACATAAATCTAACCTAAATCTACATACATCCACAAAGGTTAGCATAAGAATAAGTCACAACATCATCGCAAAAGTTAGCATACAAAATAAGAATTAGTTAGTATACATAAGTTAGATTTGGGTGATATGCGATTCACGATTCATAAGATTTAAAATGGGAAATTCGAGTATCACACGTGCTTTTCTTGAGAAAACATCGGTTTAGACTCCATTATTAACAAAGTTTTATTATTATTGATGGATGGTATAAGTTAGGTCGATTATAGGGGAATATATGTTCCCATCATGGGGGTAGCTTAAAATGATACAAAATGTAAACTAGGTAAAACAAAGCCATACAGAGCTACTATTTGGATTGCCATAGGTAACGATGTTTTTCTTATCGTTATCGACTTCCCCATGAAGTGCAATACCGATATAAATAACCCGAATCATTTTTATTGCCACTCCAAAACCTATAATAAATATTAGAACCTCAATGATTTATATAAAACTCTTAAACATGCTGGATATAAAGAGATACTTACTTGACATGTCTCGTTTCCATGCTATGAAGGTCTTAGTAGATCAAAATACGTGAATTAATTTATTGGTCAAGGTGAGGTCCATACAAATGTCTCCTACTCCCAAGTCGGTATTGATGTTGCATGATGCCATTTCCAAACTTCTTGAATTCATTATTGACCTCAATAAACAAATCATGTAAAGCATGGAGAACAATAATAGAATCGGAATAAAGGTCGAAGAGCATAAAAGAACAACAAAAAAGAAAATCCTGGACTCTAAAAATTATGATATATACTTGACATAAGGTTTATATACCTAAATTAATCCCATTTCATGTCTAAAAGAGTCTCAAAGGGTTATTCAATGCTTAAACAATGCCAAACATGCGAAAACAACATAAAACAGGTAAATTGGTGAATCTGACCAAGGGAGGAGGCCTAGTACTAGCCCTAGGGCTTAGAATTGGCCTCATGACATTAGTACCGGCTTAGCATGAGGCTTGTACTGGCCTTGATGAAACACAACAAACCAGAAATGCAAAAAAGAAGCAAAATAACACGAAACGAGAAAAAAAGTAAGTTTTCCCAAGGAGAGGTCGGTATCGACCTCATTGGCACCGGTACCAGCCTCATGACATGGGAGCAAACCTCGAGATGAGGCCAGTATTGACATGAAATGGGAGCAGCAGATCTGGTGCACAAAAAATGTGAAAACAATCTACAAAAGGTAAAAAATCAATTGAAAAGCGTAGATAACTTGGTGAAACTCAGAAGCTTACCTCTAGGACATGAATCCATCTCTTTTTATCCAATAAATATTCTGGGAAGATGATTTCAAAGATTTGAGAAGTGACTTTTCGATTTAAACTCTCTAAAAACCCATAAAAACCAATTCTTTTCTTTTTACCTAGGATTTCTCTAGTTTTTTTCAACTTCTTTTGTGAGAATGTGATAGAGAAAGCTCAAGAAATGGAATAGACCCTCCTCCTCTCTTCTTTTCCCTACTTTTTTCTCTAGAATTGATTCTACCTTTTGTAATCTTCTCCCCAAATTTCAACAAAAAGTCCCTCTTTTATACTTCTAAAGTTAGGGTTAAAATGGGTAAGATGGGTTATAGGCCTTTGTATCTTACAAAGGCCCTTTATGGAGAAGTATTGATTTATGAGGCTGGTATCGACATGGGCTTATCAGATCAGTATAGGTCTAATTGATCAGGTTGAGTATTTTTGCTATATATTTATTTTAGGCTTTCTAGTCAATGGTTTTGGCTTATAATCTTCGCAAGTGGCTTATTTCGGAGAAGCAAGGGATCATGTAAGGTTTGAAACACCCGTGAGGTTCAGTATTAAAGCTTTTATCACATTTTTTGAGGAAGACCAAAATCTCATGCTCACGTCACTTTATTTAGCAGAGATTGAGAAGCTTCATGGAGATATTCATGCTATTAAGGTATATTTGGATAAGGAAAGTGCTAAAGGAATGATGGAGGGCATGGCTACTATCCAAATCTACTTATTTAACTCAACTTCATGACTTATAGAAGTTGTGTCTACCATTCCATAATTTTTTATGACAAGTAAAGTTGTGTTTACAAAGTTGAAGTCATCACTAGAGGAAGCTAAGCAAGAGCTAGCAAACATTGTTAAGTTAGGCGATAAACAAAATACAATTCTTCAACTTTGTAAAGGTGCAAGATAAGTTGAGGAGAAATACCATCTTGGACTTTCAGGTGGTGTATGCTATGTTTAATTAGATGAAGAAGAACACGAATTCCCTTATAAGCTCAAGTGTCAACCTAGCCACTTGCTGCTTAATCAAGATAGTAAATGAACATGCAACGTTTCAAGGTGGAATTTCAAAACTTAAAGTTAACCTAAAGGATCTCCTAAGCATTTCATGATTGATATAATCCAAGTTGAAATGTTCCATAGATGCCAATAGGTTTATAAAACTTATAAAAGAAACCCCAGCATCTAAGTTTAGAACATTACTAGTTGATTTGTGCCTCTCTCTTTAGTTTGGATGTGGTGTTCCCTTAGAGCAATTCAGCAGAAATCTATTGGCATTAGCCTCCAAACTAGGATAGCTTCTACGATTGATCCACATGGATCTTCACCGACCAAAACCTCGGTTGAGGTAGAACCCGTTGGTAGATAGTAGCTGCTAGGCTGCTCAAAGACCAACTCAAAAATATTAATTGAGAAGGCTCACTTCAAAATAGAAAGAGCCATCTAAAGAATTCTTCATCACTTGGAGAAGCTCATGGAGGATCTCGTAAAATCTCGCGAAGAAAATATGTCAAACTTAGAGAGACAGGTTGAGCTAAAGGATTGAAGAAAGGAGAATGGGAGGCCTATTTATAGGAGGGGAGTCAAAAACTCCCCTCAAAAAGCAATGAGAGATGGGAAAAATCCCATCCTACACGCAGGTCAACGCGTAGAGCTCCTGCTACCAGCGGGCTGACCCACTCGCAACGGGAAAAAATCTCTTGCTCTGCTCTATGAAATTTACCTAATTTTCTCCTTTAATCTTTTTAATTATTAATCTAGTCCAACCAATTAATAATTCTTTCAACGAATTTGACAACCTTAATATTCTCGGCATAAACCCAGTCTATAGGTTCTTTACTTAGTCTGATAAAGACCCAAAGTGTGTGACCTCATAGGATCTCGAAGTATAGAGCCGTTAGAGGTTAACCTAAACTTGGCTTCCCATCCAGGAACCTTTAGGCTCAGTTTTCCAGACCGATATGGAACATGATAACTCTAGACAATCAAATGGGCTTTCTAGCAAAGGTGTATGATCCCCCGATACTCAGAACGTCACGTACCAGTGAATTGATCTGATTCTACAGTAGTAACCAATACAATACACTCTTTCCATCAGGTTAAGTACCATCAAATTTATTGAGCTCGAATTCAGTGTCAACTCATGTACTAGTCGTAGCTATCCTGGGAATTAGATGTGTTCACGAAGAACACCACTCACCATAATGTATCAAGATTGACTAGAAACCCATTCTATCAATCTTGTACTTTGATCAAAGGTTTATGAGTGTGTCTCTTCAACAAGGGGCCCTAAGGTACATCTATCATTATATCACTATATCAGGAGCGATGGATCCCATCTTGATTAGTCAGCTTACTAATATATGATTATCACTATACCCGTAATCACCTGCATGATCCTGATCACCAGGGTATCAATAAGTATGATCCTAAGTATAATAACTCCTACATAAGGTAACTAGTATCTTAGGTATGAGGATACTTGTATTGATATTACAATAAAACATGACACCAACACATGGATATAGTTATTTTCGAGTGTTTGTCTTATAGCAGTCTCTAATGTATTAACCGAATACATTCATGTGTTAACTCAAGGTACCACCTTTAGCTCATGAAATCGCTTGCTTAGATCTAATCCAAGGAGTAAGCCTACACATGCTAGTTTATCCGCTTCATTGATGTCAAGTCTCAATGAAACTAGGACTAGGGATATTTAGACTATTCATTGTAACCCGTGTGTGCAATTTTCACATCACATAGCTCCCACTATATCCTCGCACTTTTACACAATGAAGTAGTCATGGACTTTATCTTATTAATGCGCATATACAAAATACTATACATACATGATACCAGCGAGATACATAAATAAATAAAAGCAATGATAAATAACAAATATGCCTTTATTAGTATTAATAATAATTTGAAACCGTTTGTACATTATAACTAATTAAGATATACACCCTAATTGCCTCTAGGGCATAAATCATGTCTGACAATCTCCCACTTGCACTAGACCCAATTGACCATGTGCATCATGCCATACTTGTTAACATGCTGGTCATGCTTAACCTGACTTAATGGCTTAATTAACCCATCCATTAGATTCTTATCCATTGGGATGTATTCTAAGCTTATAGCCTTTTTAGCTACTATCTTCTAAATGAGATGGTATTTTCTAAGTGCATGTTTGTTTCCTTGACGAGACTGTAGTTCCTTGCTTGAGCAATAGCCCCATTGTTATTGCAATAGATTGCTATTGGATTTACAATGCTGGATACCACACTAAGATCACCAATAAATCCCTTTAACCAGATAGCTTACTTAGTTGCTTTTGAAGTAGCTATATACTCAGATCTTGTGGTTGAATCGGTAATTGTATCCTGTTTGAAAATTTTCCAAACAATTAGCTCTCCATTCAAAATAAACACATACCCCAACTAGGACTTATAATCGTCTCTGTCAGACTAAAACTTGCGTCGGTGTATCCTGTTCTCAAGGTTTTGACTCTAACAACTCCTAGGATTTTTTTTATTTAATAATGAAGCCAAAAACCTTATCCCCCACTTTCCTACCGATAAGATATAAATTCAAAATACGAACAAGTGTTGTCAGTGTCGCTTATCTAAATAGAAAAATGGTGACCACTGCAAGTATAAAGTTATGATGTAGTTTTAAAAGATATCGATCCCACAGGGAAGGACTAGCTTTAAAGATCAACAAGAAAAATGGATTAAAGAAAATAAAATATTTTTGGATTTTAGTTGGGAGGATTAGAATGAAGAATGGAAGATATATGTATGGAAGACTAGAGATTCTAAATATTTAGATTTTTTCTACGAAATAAGTATAGCAAAGAAAACATGCAAGTTCAGCAAAGTTAATACGTTCACTAGACTAATTTAACATAATCGGTTCAAGACACTCAGATGTTCAATGATTCACCGCAGAGCAACACATGAAATGACTTTTCTAAATCTAGTTCAAACGAATTAAGACAATTATATAAACCTGGACAACAATATTACTATGCTTAGTACGGGTCACTCTCACATAGCCACATTTAGCAAGTTACCATTCCAAAAATTTTGGCTCACTAAACAGCTTTAAAATCACAGATGTAGTGATTATGCACAATCTTGTTAACCCTGAAACTACTCTTAAAGCTAACTCAAAGGAATATAACTTGATTAATATAAAAGACTCAACATGAAATACACATTATGACACATAAACATATCATAAACTTTGAAATAGAAAGTAAAAGTAGAAAGCAAAGAAAGTTATAAGGTATGCAAGTGAAAGCTAAAGTTGATCAAACCGTATCCACTCTTTAATGGGAGTCATCAATTCCCGCAATTCCTGCGTCTACTTTGAATTCGGTTCAGCTCATACAAAACCTCCTCTAGGATGCTATTCTTTGTGAATATCAAACAAACAAATGTTGAAGAATGAAAACTTTTATTGATAAGTGATTTGCAAGTACACTTATACAACAATCACTCGAATATGTAGAGAAATCTAGTGATTGAAACAAGGATTCGAATCACTTAAACATTTTCTCACTAACACTTATGAATGTAGTGAAAACTAAATAATTTCACTCTCTATCTACGCACACACTATATGTCTCACTTTTTTTAATTCCAATGCCACACCATGCACCAAATTTGTAAGGTTTGGAGCCCTATTTATAGAGTTCGAACGGTTACGTCTATCCAAATGAAGAGTTGTGTCCATTGGTGAAAGATTGCATCACTTCATTGTTATTGGTTGAGAAGCTTTAATCTTATCCACAATGGATAGGCAGTTCATGATTGGTTGACTTCTGATAAGTGTCTTTTCATTGGTAGTTGATGGCAGTTGATCATTCTTATCTGGCGGTTAGTAGTTAAGAAGATTTGACCAAAATACCGTCAAAGTCACGACCACAATATACAAGTCATGACTGTGAATATTTGTTTGACAATTTTCTACTTCTTAAGAGTACCAAGTCACGACCGCGAATTGTTGTCATGACCGTGAATTGTGTTTTTCTTCAGAATTCTTCTTGTAACTTCACCGATCTTCGATAGCTTCGATCCTAAGCCAAATCTTTAACTTCCACACATCTTTCCACACCTTTTTCACTCTTTTTACATAGAATTCCACTTTAGATCATTTTACTCCTAAGATTTACCTAGTATTTGCATTTGCACTGAAAATAACTACATACTACGTGAAATCTTTTATATGAAGTATAAAAATGACTTAAATTATAGTGTTTAGTGTGTAAAATTAATATGATAATAAGTGTAATTATACACTTATCATACCCCCACACTTAACTTTTATCTTGTCCTCAAGGTAAATTCAACAGAAGTGTATAAATTGGTAAACAAGTTCATACCTCATTTGGCGAAAGACTATTGCAGTGAGTACCACATTCCACGTTGCATAAAATTCAACTAGAAGTTCGAAATTTCCCACAAATTAGTAATGTGCAATTTATATAGTTTAGTTGCATACCTTTGCTATTAATGGAGAGTCAACTGAATCACATCTTCATATAAGCGTTATATGCATACCCGAATATTTCCTTCTCTTAAGCATAGTATAAAGTATAAAGGACATAGAAAGCACACTTTGATTAATTTCTCTCAAGGCATTTTTAGGTAACCTAGGATGCTAAAAATCGATCAGTGGTTGCATTTTATGCTCCACACACTCTCATTTTTTTCTTTTAAGCATATGTTTTTGAAGTACTTTGTACTTTGCACCCATTTTTCATGCTATGCTTTCATTTCTTTTTTTTCACTCAATGAATGGTTGCAGTTTCTACTCCGTACCATTCCTCACGCTTTGCATAACTCATTGGTTATCCTCTCTTTCTTTTGATTTTTCTTTAATACCCTCATCCTTTATTGATCAATTTCAAAGTATTATGGCTATAGTTTCCTAACACTTTAAGCACACTCAATACTTATAGGACTTATTCGAGATTTGCGTATAAAACTCATAGTAAGAATACCATTAGATATTACTCCACTTAAACTTATCGAAAGCATTAAACTAAAACTATATAACTTATACTAATTCATGTTGCATCGAAATATATATCGAAACTTACTTGGAATGTTGCTCTCGAATGTTACTCACCACTCATCCTTACCAAAGTGATAAATGTTGTGCACTAATATCAAACTTGTACATACCTAAAACTCACAATAACATTGGATAAATGTTAGTAAAGTATAAGAAATGATAATGTATAATTAACAAAAATATCAAGAAAAATTTTCAAATTCTTCTATTTTTTAATTTATTCAATTTTTTTGGATTTTGCAGGATTTTTACAAATGTCCTCCCACACTGACGAACACAATGTCCTCATTGTGAGACATTTTATTAAAAAAAATGAAAAACTAAACAAACAACTAATTAGTCTAAAAAAATATGAAAAAGAAAAGTAAAGAAAAGAGAAAATCAGTTTGTTGTGAAGTAGAATCCGGGGCCCATGTTGCGATCGTGAAGGCCTGTCGCGATTGTGATTTCCATAAAAAAAGGAACAGATGGTTTTGCTGCATAACTTCATGAGCGCGATATATAATCGCGGCCACGATCTTCTACAATTCTTCTATTTCTTCAATTTTTAGACTTATTACCTAGAAAAACATAGAAAAATAAACGTATTAAATACAATTGCCTTCCCTGGAAATTTGATCTTTAGAAAGATATTGCCTTCCCCGGTAATTTGATCCTTAGAACGCTATTGCCTTCCCCGGCAACGGTGCCAAAAACTTGTTCGCCACTTTTCTATTGATAAGTTTAATAACTTTTTCGCAAAGAGTTTGGCTATATATTAATGATGCCAAAAACTTATTCACGTAAAGTATATGTGTTGTCAATATCACTTAGCAAGATAGAAAAATGATGATAACTGCAAGTATACAGTTGCGATGTAGTTTTAAAAGATATAGATCCCACAAGGAAGGACTAGCTCTAAAGATCAACAAGGAAGACAGAATAAAGAAAATAAAATAGGTTTAATATTTTGGATAAGAGGGTTAGAAGAATGAGTAAATATAGATATGAAAGATTAGAGAATCTAAATATATAGATTTTCCCTACGAAACAAGGATAGTAGAGAAAACATGCAAGTTCAACAAAGATGATACGATTCACTAAACTAATCTAACAAACTCGGTTCAAAATACCTAGATGTTCAATTATTCGTTGCAGAGCAACACATGAAATAACTTTTCTAAACCTAGCGCCAATGAATTAAGATAATTATATAAACCTGGACAATGTCAATACTATGCTTAGTACGGGTCGCTCTCACATAGCCACATTTAGCAAGTTACCATTCCAAAAATGTTAGCTCACAGATCCGGTGACTATACACAATATTGTTAACCCCGAAACTACTCTTAAAATTAACCCCAACGCATATAACTTGATTAATACCAAAGACTTAACATGAAATACGCATTATGACTTATAGTCATATTATAAACTTCAAAATAGAAAGTATATGTAGAAAGCAAATCAAAGTTGTAAGGTATGCAAGTGAAAGCTAAAGTTGATCAAACCGTATCCACTCTTTAATGGGAGTCGTCAATTCCTGCATTTCCTACGTCTGCTTTGAATTCAGTCTCGGCCCGTACAAAACCTCCGCTAGGATGCTATTCTTTACGAATATTAAACAAACGAATATTGAAGAATGAAAAATTTTATTGATAAGTGATTTGGAAGTACACTTATACAACAATTGCTCGAGAATATAGAGAAATCTAGTGATCGAAATAAGGATTCGAATCACTTAAACATTTTCTCGCTAACACTTATGAACATAGCGAATTCTCTATCTATACACACACTATATCTCACTCTAATATTTTCCCTCTGTCTCACTCTGATGCACCATGAAATTGTGAGGTTTGGAGCCTTATTTATAGAGTTTGAAGGGTTGCTATCCATATGAAGAGTCATTTTCATTAGTGAATGATTGTATCACTTCATTGTGATTGGTTGAGAAGCTTCAATCTAATCCACAATGGATAGACACCATTTCATGATTGGTTGATTTCTAATAGGTGTCTATTCATTGATAGTTGATGGCTGTTGATCATCCTTATCTGGCAATTGGTAGTTAAGAAGATTAAACCAGAAAACCATCCAAGTCACGACCGTGATATACAAGTCGCGACCATGAATCTTTGATTGGCAGATTTCTATGTTGAAGAAGAACAAGTCACGACCGCGAATGATTGTAGCGATTGTGAATTGCATTTTTCATCAGAATTCTCCTTGTAAATTCATCGATCTTTGACATCTTTGATCCTGAGCCAAATCTTTAAATTTACGCATCTTTTTACACCTTTTTCACTCTTATTTCATAGAATTCCACTTTAGATCATTTTACTCCCAAGATTTACTTAGTATCTGCATTTGCATAAAAAACAACTACATACCATGTGAAATCTTTTATATGAAGTATAAAAATGACTTAAACTATAGTGTTTAGTGTATAAAATTAATATGATAATAAGTGTAATTATACACTTATCACATATAATGCTAATATGAAGAAGCAATTCGGTTAACCATCCATTAAGAGCAAAGGTATGAAACTGGACTATATAAATTGCACATTACTAATTTGTGGGAAATTTTGAACTTGTACATGAACTTAATGCAATGTGGGAATGTGGTACTCACTACGATAGTCATTCGCCAAATGAGGTACGAACTTGAATACTATTTTATACACTTCTATTGTGTTTACCTTGAAAACAAGGCAAAAGTTAAGTGTGGGGGTGTGATAAGTGTATAAATTACACTTATTATCATGATATTTTTAATTATAAAATGATATGGTTTAGATTCATGTTATACTTCATATAAAAGATTTCACGTGGTATGTAGTTGTTTTTTATGCAAGTGTAGAAACTAGGTGAATCTTGGGAGTAAAATGATCAAAGATGGAATTCTATGTAAAAAGAGTGAAAAAGGTGCAAAAAGATGCATGGAACATAAGGAAATAGCTCAGGGTCGAAGCTGTCAAAGATCCGCAAAGTTGCAAAGAAGAAATATGAAGAAAAACACATTTCACAATCGTGACTTGTTATTCTTCGCAAGCAGAAAGTTTCCAACCAATAGTCACGATCGCTACACATATATCACACTCGTGACTTATGATGGTTATTGGTAAACTCTTCTCAACTACTAACCGTAGGATAAGAAAGATCAATCGCCGTCAACTGTTAGACGAAAAGACACCTTTTACAAGTGATCCAATCATGAAAAGGTGCCTTTCCATTGTAGATGAGGATGAATATTTGCATCCAATCATATTGAAGTGATGCAACCCTTTGCCAATGGACACGACTCTTCATTTGGATAGATGCAACCCTTATTACTCTATAAATAGGGTTAAAATCTAACCAATTCGGGTAAAGAGAAGTAGAGCATATGGTGTGTGTTGAATGATAGTATGCGTGATACACATTAGAGAGTGAAAATATAGAGATTTTGCTACGTTCAAAGTTATAGTGAGAAAAATGTATAAGTGATTCGATACTTAGTTCGATCACTAGATATCTCACAAATTCGAGTGATTGTTGTATGAGTGTAATTGCAAAGAACTTATTAATAAATGTTTTCATTCTTCAACATTCATTTGTTTGATATTCACAAAGAATAGTATCCTAGCGAAGGTTCTATACGAGTCGAGACCGAATTCAAAGTAGACGCAGGAATTGCGGGAATTGACGACTCCTATTAAAGAGTGGATACTGTTTTATCATTTTTAGCTTTCACTTGCATACGTTACAACTTTACTTTGTTTTCTACTTATACTTTCTATTTCAAAATTTATGATATGTCTGTGTCATAACGAGTAAATCATCTTGCATCATTTATATTAATCAAGTTATACGCTTTTGAGTTAACTTTAAGAGTAATTTTGGGGTAAATAAGATTGTGTATAATCATTGGATCTATGATTATAACGTTGTTTAGTGAGCCAACATTTTTGGAATGGTAACTTGCTAAATATGGCTATGTAAGAGTAACCTGTACTAAGCATAGTAATATTGTTATCCAAGTTTTTGTAAGTGTCATAATTCATTTACCCTAGATTTTGAAAAGTCATTTCATGTGTTGCTCTATGACGAATTATTGAATATTTGGGCGTCTAGAACCATATTTGTTGAAGTTATCTAGTGTATGGAATCTTCTTGATGATTTTGCATATTTTTCTCTACTATACTTGTTCTTAGGGATTTCTATATAGTTTACATCTTCTCTAATATATTCATATATCTGTCTATTCATCATTCTACCATCCAAACCCTCCAATACAAATTAACTTATTTCTTTTATCCTGTAACTCTAGTTGATCCTTAAAACCGAATTCCTTCCTTGTGGGATCGATATCTTTTAAAACTACATCGTAACTATATACTTGTAGTGGTCATCATTTTTCTATTTGATAAGCAATATTGACAAGATCTGTTTGTATTTTTAACTTTTATCTTATCGGTAGAAAAGTGGGGAACAAAGTTTTTGGCACCGTTACCGAATATAAGCTTATCAGAACTAGTATAGTCAAAATCTCTTGATAACTTTGTATGATTGATAATAATGTGTTAAAATGCTATTTTTTATGAATTAATTAAAGTATGTTATGCATGACTTAGGAATCAATTCTTGTTATAGAAAATGATGTGATAACTAGATTATGGTTTTGCTCAAATTTAGTCTAGGTGATTATCATATAAATAAGCAATGTTTTACCACATGTGTAAATGCTTTAATTGAGGGTCGTCTCATACTTCACTTAATTAAAGAACAAAATCTTTAAATCATAGTTTTCCATTGTACAACGAATTGAAGTGCCTGTGGTTATTTTGGCAACGATTGGACTTAACTTCTCATTCACTTTAAGGGAGGCCTCTCTTACCTTGAAATTTTTATCGGTATTAGACTCAAAAGTACCCAAGGGACTTTTATGACTTAGTCGATTTCTAGTATGGGAATTAGATTCAGCATATGGTTTTACAAATGTGGTTTAAGTTGTTAAATTAAAACTTATAGACATAGGTGCAATGACTTAAACATGGACCTTGTTTGTTTTGCATGCTATATGGAGTCTTGGTATAATGGAATGATTATGATATACCAGTCCAGAGCATGTTCCCTTAGAGTTAATATTTCCAAATAGCCCGAAAAAATTATTTTTATAATCAAATCCATCGTATAAGGCCTAGACTAGGGTGAGACCAGCGGTACCAATAAAATTCCCACAACAATATTAAGGCGATATATAGTCTTCTTGTCATAAGTCATGATACGAACCTTATTACCGAATGTAAGCATATGTAAAACATGGCTTCCCTTAACATGTATTTGTTCATGAGACAAGATGGGGTTAAAGCCTTAACCAAAATGGGTTAGTTATCAATATTATTAGAGCTAATGCCAAATTAGACTCATTTGAGGAGTCATACAATTGGGTACGCACATCTCGAGAAAGAGAAGTAAAATGGATTAGCAATTGTAAGAGATGCAAATGGACGGGTTCCAACCATGGTTGTCTTATTGTGGCTTGACTAATGATAGTGGGGGTCATGATGAGTGGCTATGGATGCTGCCTACTAAGGAAAATTGTTTCAACCAAATTTCTCGAATTTAAATAGATGGGGGCTATTTGAATGTCGAGAAAAAAGTAGGAATTATGTGTTTAATTAAAGACCTTATATTAAATGCATGTACATATACGAATGTCTAAACAAAATATATTTTATATCTAGGTTGAATAAGAACACTAACAGTGATCTGCATCCAATTGACAACAAATTTTACCAAGCAGACAACTTTCATGAGTGGTTCGAGTGTGTGACAAGGTTCCTAAAGAACCTTGGTCTAGATTATGTACTAGATGATCCATACCCTGAGCTCCCTGAAGAAGATCCTTTTATTTACCAAAATGATAAGTACGTGAAGTACAAAAGAGACAATGATTTCACAAAGAACTTCATGGTCAAATTTATGCTTCCAAGGTACAGGGATCTTTGAAAAAATATGAACCTAGAGTCTATGATTGTGCAGCTTGTAATGATGGATGAACATGAAAAACTCATGCTATCTACAAGTCTTAGGGTTGACACCTCATCAATGAGTTTGCCTTAACTGTTTATGATAACTCTGAACAGTTAAGGAAAATTCAGTTACTTATGATCAAGATACCTTGAAATAGATTGTATTGAAAGGTCTACCGCATAGGTACGATAATTTAAAAAATAGAGTTCTATGGAATCAACGATTAATATAATTTTTCCAAGATGGTACACTTATTGGAACAATATGATATACAATTTAATAAACTTGAGAATCAACTTGTTGCTGAGGATCGAAAGATAAGAAAGTCTAGGGCTTTCAAGGTTAAGAGAAGACTCACGACAAGTGCCGAAATGAAACACGAGTTAAGAGCTCTAATTTCTGAACAAGTGAAGAAGATGCCAAGTGAGGCATATACTCACTGCGCTATAGATGGCCTATCACAACCAGAATGACTGGTGTTTCATCGAAGTGTTGCAATTTTTGAAGGAAAAAATGATTTTTCGAAACACATTTTGAGAAGTGTTGCAATAGATATTTTTGTTGATCAAATACACTTTTATGGCAACACTTTTAGTCTAACCGTTGCGAAAAACAATAT
>CATIWQ010181200.1:0-17213 GCA_949673415.1 Euphorbia schlechtendalii | reverse complement strand
ATATATTTAGTTAAATAATTTAAAACGTCCGAGGAGGATTCCCATATGGAGATCGTCGGGTGGTAAAAAATCGTGTAATTCGAGTATAAATTTCCCGAAAAGCCGTCATCATTGAACGCGCGAGCTGGTATAAAATCCCGTGCTCACAGCTAGTTAAAGTGGTTAAATTTGTTTTTCTAAAGAAACTTTGTTGTGCTAGATTTTGCATATGATGAAAAGTGTCCTATAATATTAGGAAGACCTTTCATGCATATTGGCAAAGCATTAATAGATGTTTTGGAAGGTAAAATTAAATTAAGGATAGGAGACGATACTGTTGAATTTAACATGGGTAAAGCTGATAAATATCCTATGGATGAAGATCTTTGCATGAAACTTGACTTGATTGATGCTTGCTTCTAAGAAGTTGTTAATTTAGATTTCATTCATGAATATGAAGTCAAGGGGTTAAAAAACTCCATTGATCCCTAAATCTCTTATATTTTCCTAAACATACACACACACACACACACACACACACTATAGTAGTATAAGTTTTATGTGTGTGTGTGTGTGTTTGTGTGTATATATATGCACACACACACACACAATATAGTAGTATAATTTTTATGTATTTTAAATTAGTATAGTTTTTCAAATTAAAGAAAAGAAGAAAATATTTTGGAATTTAACGTATCGAGACTGTGACCTGTAATGTGCTCGTGATGAGTTTGATCTGAGATTTCTATTTCTAAGTAAGAGAAAGCCATGATCATGACTTACTCTCGCGATCACGACCTGTGCTATCTGCACAGCACTTATTGCTGTAACAGCTATATTCTACCAATTATATTTATCATATATCCGTTGGAAAGACAATAATTATCCTAATTTCTCTATAAATAACCTCTTTTCCTATTTTGTTTTCACAAAAACTCTTATTCCTAATCTCAATCCTTTAAAAAACAAGTTTTCTATATTACAAATCTCCTTTTCAAATTTGGTGAATTTCAATTCAATGGCACTGCAGAAAGCAACATCATCAGAGAGAAAGAACAAAGTGGTGAATCGACAAAACGAAGAAGGCTAGAGTTGGATCTGTGATTATAACCCCGTTTAGTGAGCCAACATTTTTGGAATGGTAACTTGCTAAATGTGGCTATGTGAGAGTGACCCGTACTAAGCATAGTAATATTGTTATCCTGGTTTATATAATCGTCTTAATTCGTTTGCACTAGATTTAGAAAAGTCATTTCATGTGTTGCTCTGCGGTGAATAATTGAATATCTAAGTGTTTAGAACTGAGTCTATTAAATTTATCTAGTGAACATAATATCTTTGATGACCTTGCATTTTTTCTTTGCTATACTTTTTCGTAGGGAAAATCTATATACTTTTATCTTCTCTAATCTTTCATGCATTTATCTATTCATCCATCATTCCAATCCTCCTAACTAAAATCAAATCTATTTTATTTTCTTTATTCCATTTCTCTTGTTGATCTTTAGAGCTGGTCCTTCCTTGTGGGATCGATATCTTTTTAAAGTACATTGTAACTGTATACTTGCAGTGGTCACCATTTTTCTATTTAGATAAGCGGTATTGACAACACCTGTTCATATTTTGAACTTTTATCTTATTGGTAAAAAAGTGGGGAACAAGATTTTTTACTTCATTTTAGAATATAACCCCTCAGAGTCATTAGATTTAAAAACTTGTGATCAAGACACAGTCCATAGGATCAGTGATGACAAAATCGTATCGCTCGGGAGCGATTGGAGCTCGACCTAACCTACGCAATGTCGGTGTTATAATAGGTTATTCCATGCTTACACTATCTTGTGTAACAGGTGTAGGTATAATCAGTTGACTATTTATTTGATCTACTTGAGTACCCAACTCAAGAATGCTCTCACTAGCTTTCACAAGTATATGATCTTTCTCGAGGAATTGAGCATTTCTATAAACAAGGACTTTCTGTTCCTTGGGATCATAAAAAGGTATACCCTATAATCTCATCAGGGTAACCTACAAATAGACATCTATCAGACTTAGCACCCAGCTTATCTGAATTTATCCTTTTAACATATGTAGGATATCCCCAAACTCTCAGGTGAGAAGGAGCAGGTTTTTTACCATACCACAATTCATATGGAGTTTGATCAGCTGATTTAGAGGGCACTCTGTTTAGTATATAAACTGCGCTTTCAAGTGTATAACCCCAAAAGGATCTACTGAGTTCTGTTTGGCTCATCATAGACAAAACCATATCAAGTAGGATTTGATTTCTCCTTTCTAACACTCCTTTGTGTTGGGGTGTATAAGGAGGTGTCCATTGGTATAAAATGTCATTATCCCTTAGATAATCCTGAAACTCCTAGCTTAAGTATTCACTGCCTCGATCAGATCGAAGGATCTTGATACTTTTCCCAAGCTGTTTCTCTACTTCTGTTTTGAATTCTTTTAAAAGCATCAAAACTTTTAAACTTGTGCCTCATAGGGTACAAATAACCATATCACGATTAATCGTCAATAAAGGTTATGAAGTAGACGAAACCCTCATATGTCTTAATACTCATTGGACCACATACATCAGAATGTATTATTTCCAAAGTACTAGTGGCACGCTGACCCTTTCCTTTGAAAGGTTTCTTTATCATCTTTCCTTTTAAACAAGGTTCACACGCACCATAGGAAGCCCATTCCATCGGGCCTAAGTCTCCACATTTGTGTAACTTAGTTAAGCGAGTCTCATTTATATGGCCTAGATGACAATGCCATAAGTAAGAGGATTTCTCATTGTCTAATTTCAATTTCTTAACTATGTTCATATTTAGAATTTCAGTTCTAGTATCTAGAACATATATGCCATTCAAAGATATTCCATAAGCATAAAGAATATTGTCATGCTGAATTTGACATTTATTATGAGAAAATAAAATTTCAAATTCTTCCGTTGCTAGAAGTGCAATAGAAATAATATTCTTAGTGACAGCTGGAATATAATAGCAATTGTTCAAAACTAAAACTAGGCCACTAGGCATACAAAGGCTATATGTCGCTACAGCTGTTGCAGCAACCCGTGTTCCATTTCTAACTTTTAGGTCCATTTCCCTCTTTGTAAGCCTTTTACTATTCCACAATCCCTATACAGAAGTACAGATATGAGTACCACAACCAGTATCTAATAGCCAAGTAGACTCATAGGGAACTGTAGAGAAATTCTCTATCATGAACATACCTGAAGTAGATGCTTGACTTGGCTTCTTCTTTATATGTTCAGAAATCTGAGCCTTGCAATCCTTCTTCCAGTGGCCGGCCTTACAACATCAGAAGCAGACATTTGCAGCCCCTTTATTTTTCTTCTTCTTACTAATTTTCTTCTTGGCACTCAGACCCTTTCCAATACGAGACCCCACCCTTGGAAGGCTTGGTTTTCTCAACCAAAAGTAGAGCCTTGGGATCCTTTCGAATCTTAGGCTCTATTATTTTCAGCATGTTGACCAACTCAGGTAGCATGGTATCAATCTTGTTAATGTAATAATTAGTCACCAATTGTGAGTAAATATTAGTTAGTGAAGCAAGAATCAGATCCACACATAATTCATGATCTATCACAAAACCTAGTTGGGTCAGCTTCTCTATATAACCCAATAGTTTAAGAGCATGATGCGGTGCTGAAGTGCCAGCCTGCATCTTTGTTCCGAATAAGAGTCTTGATGTATCATATCTCTCGGATCTGGGATGCTCTGAAAAGAGCTCAAGAAGATGGAGAATCATAATATCGAGATCTATATTCTCATGCTATTTTTGAAACTTAGAATTCATTGTGGCTAGCATTATACATGCTGCTGTTTCACGATCCTTCTATACTTATCGCATGCCTCATGTTCATTAACATTGGTCTCAGCATCAGGTTCATCAAGGAGGGGCTCATCTAAAACATAAGCTATCCTTTCGGATCTGAGGACTATCCTCACTGCCCTGAACCAATTAGTAAAGTTCAGACCATGTAATTTGTTGTCAAGAATTGAGCGAAAGTTTATGTTTAGATTAATTGTTCAACCTAGATATAAGATAGAATTTGTTTAGACACTAGCATATGTACATGCATTTAATATAAGGTCTTTAATTAAATACATAATTTCCTACTATTTTATCGACATTTGAATAGCCCTTTCTATTCAAATTTGGGAAATCTAGTTGAACCAATTTTCCTTAGTAAGTAGCATCCATAGTTACTCATTATAGCCCCCACTATTGCAGGTCAAGCCATAACAATTTAAAAATGGTTGGAACCCGTCCATTTACATCTCTTGTAATTGCTAATCTATTTTATTTCTCTTTCTCGAGACGTGCATACCCGATTGTACGACTCTTCAAATGTGTCTCCAATTTGGCATTAGCTCCAATAATACGAACAACTAACCCTCTTTGGTTAAGGAACTAATCCCATCTAGTCTCATGACCAAGTACATGTTAAGGGAAGGCATGTTGTACATGTTCTTACATCCGTTAATAAGGCCCGTATCACAACTTATGACGGGAAGACATTTTTCCTCCTTAATATTATATAGGGATTTTATTGGTGCCACTGATCTTGCCCTAGTCTAGGTCTTATATGATGGATATGATTATGAAATAATAATTCCAGTTTATTAGGAATTATTAACTCTAAGGGAACATTCTCTGACTAGTATATCATAATCATTCCACTATGCCAAGACTGCACATAGCACGAAAAATAAACAAGGTCCATGTTTCAATTTTTTGTACCTATGTCTACATGTTTTAATATTAACAACTTAAACCACATTTGTAAAACCATATGCGGAATAAATTCCATACTAGAAATCAACTAAGTCATAAACATCCCTTGGGTAAACTTGAATCTAATATCGATGATAATTTCCAAGTAGGAGAGGTCCCCTTGAAGTGAATGAGTAGCCTTGTCCATTCCTTGCCAAAATTATCACGGGCACTTTGATTTGTTATACTACGGATAATTATGATTTAAAGATTTCGTTCTTTAATTAAGTGAAGTGCGGGACAACCCTTAATTAAAGTATTTACCTGTGTGGTAAAACATTATTAATTTTATATGATAATCACCTAGACTAAGTTTGAGCAAAACCTTAATCTAGTTATCACATCATTTTCTATAACAGGAATTGAAAACCTAAGTCATGCATAACATAATTAATCAATTCATAGAAAATCACAATTTAACTCATTACAATCAATCATGCATATCATAAGGCAGGCTCTGATACTATTGTTGGTTAATCAAGACACTAATTGAACATGCATAGATAGCAAGGCAGAATTTCAAAAACTTAAAATTAACTTGAGGATCACCTAAGCATGCCATGATTGTTATAATCTAGGTTAAGATGTTCCATAGATGCTATTAGGTTTATGCAACATGTTCTTTTAATCTAGCATCTAAAAGATAAAAGCATTACCAGTTGATGCGTGCTTGATCTCTCTATTGGTTGCGATGTTCCCTTTCGAGCAGTTCCATTAGCACAAGCTTCCAAACTAGGAGAGCCTCTATGACTTGATCTACATGGATCCTCACCGACCAAAACCTCGTGGAGCTAGATACAGTCAAATAGAAGCAGTTGCTAGACTACTTGCAAACCAACCCAAAAATCTGAAATAGAAGGCTCACTTAAATTTAGAGCATTCTAAAAGAACTCTTTAGATTGTTTGTAGAAACTCGTGGAGGATCTCGCATAACAAAAGAAGAGAAGAAAGAATTCAGAGAGAAATAAGCTTAAAGCCTTTTTTTGGTGTATGTGAATAATGAGGCTTTGAAAGCCTATTTATAGGGGAAAATGGGGGAGTGTTAGACTCCCCCTCCAACTCTGCATGTGATAGGATAAAACATATCCCATGCAGACGGGTCAACCGTGCGGTTAGGGCAACCCGCGGGCTGACCCGTGTGTTGCTTGAGGGAAGCCTTAACTGGCTTCCCTTTCAAGCATGGGCTTGCTATTTGCTGCAAGCCCACGCTTGCCATGTGCTGTGGGCTTGCTATTGTAAGCCCACGCAAGTGCTGCCCTAGGTAGTGCTTGCAAACCGCTAGTGCGTGGCCCGCTAGCTTTTTAGCTTATGGGCAGTCGAGCGGGCCCACTTCGATCAACCAGTATTCTTTGGGGCCCACTCTCAATGGTAAAAATCCCTTGCTCACTTTTTCTATCTTTTCATTATTCCCTTGAATTATTAATTAATATTAATTCCTCTCACTGAATTCACAACTTGTATTTTCGGTACAGACCCAGTCCATAGGTTCTTTACATGGTCCGATAAAGACCCAAAGTGTGTGACCTCATAGGATCCCAAAGTATAGAGCCGCTAGAGGTTAACCTAAACTTAGCTTCCCATCTAGGAACCTTTAGGCTCAGTGTTCTAGACCTTTATGAAACTCGATAGCTATAGACGATCAAATGGGCTTTCTAGCAAAGGCGTATGATCACCTGATACCTAGAACATCACGTGCCTGTAACTTGATCTGGTTCTGTAGTAGTAACCAGTACAATACACTACTTCCATTAAGATAAGTACCATCCAGTTTATTGAGCTCGGATTAAATATCAACTCATGTAATAGCCGTAGCTATCCAGGAATTAGACTTGTTCACGAAGAACACCACTCAGCGGTTTTATATCTTGATTGACTAGAAACCAGTTCCATCAATCGTATACTTAAATAAGAGGTTTATGAGTGTGTTACTTCAGTAAGGGGCCTTAAGGTATATCTCCATTATATTACTATATCAGGAGCGATAGATTCCATCTTGACTACACAACTTAACAACATGTGATCATCGCTATACTCGTAATCACCCGTGTCATCCTGATCGTCAGGGTATGAATAAGTATGACCCAAAGTATAGTAACTCCTACATAAGGTAACCGGTATATCAGGTCTGAGGATACTCTTACTGCTACTACAATAAGAGATGATACAACACATGGATATAGTTATTTCCGAGTGTTTGTCTTATGGCAGTCTCCAATGTATTACCCGAATACATTCATGTGTTAACTCAAGGTATCACCTTCAGCTCGTGAGATCGGTCGCTTAGAACTAATCTAAGGAGTAAGCTTACATATGCTAGTCTATCCACTCCATTGATGTCCAGTCTCAATGGAACTACGACTAGGGATATTTTGACTATTCATAGTAACACGTATGTGCAATTCTCACTCCACATAGCTCCCACTATGTCCTTGCACTTTTACACTATGAATTAGTCATGAACTTTGTTTTCATCAATGCACATATACATATCCAAATATATATGATACCAGCAAGATACAAATAAAAGAAAGCACTGATAAATAACAAAATGCCTTTGATTATTATTAATAATTCAAAACTGTTTGTATATTATAGCTAATAAAGACATATCACCCTAATTGCCTCTAGGGCATACATCATGTCTAACAGTTTAGGTCACCAAGGACATTAGTCATAGCATGGCAAAGCTGTTGGAGAGTATGTAGAAGCTGATGGAGAAATATGATAAGAAGGTGGATAAGGTTATTAAGTGGTTGAGGAGACTAGGAAGAAGGTTGAGAAACCTTTACTTAACCTTTATGTACTGGATGAGAATATTACTGGTTAATCAAGATAGTAATTGAACATGCAATCGTTGCAAGGTGGAATTTCAAAACTTAAAATTAACCTAAAGATCTCCTAAGCATATCATGATTTATATAACCTAAGTTACAATGTTCCATAGATGCTTTTAGGTTTATAAAGCTTATAAAAGAAACCTAGCATCTAAGGTTAGAGAATTACCAGTTGATGCGTGCTTTCTCTCTTTTAGTAGTAGTGTTCCCTTTAAGCAATTCAACAGAATATCTTTAGCACGAGCTTCCAAACTACGAGAGCCTCTACAATTGATTTACAGGGATCTTCACTGACCGAAACCTTGTTGAGGAAGAACCCAATAGTAAACAGCATCTGCTAAACCGCTCTAAAAACAACCTGAAAATAAACCAAGAAGGTTCACTTTAGAAATAACCTTAAAAAGGATTTTTTCAATTTTTTGGAGAAACTCGTGAAGGATCTCGCACAATAAAGGAAGAAGAGGATTCAAACTAGGAGAGAAAAGCTGAGCTAAAGAAGTATTTTCATCGTTGTGTATAAAGAGAGGAGTTGGAGGCCTATTTATAGGGAAAAGGGGGGGAGTGTTAAACTCTCCCTAAAAGTCTATGTGGGATGGGAATATTCCTATCCCACATCCGGGTTGGCCGCACGGGTCACTATAACCCGTGGGCTAACCCGTAGCTTGCTACCATAAGGCAAGCCTAGTACCGCAAGATGGGTTACACGCAGCCCACGCGCAAGCGCTACCTTAGGCAATGCTTGCGGGCCTGTAACCCGCTAATACGCGTAGGCTGTCCTTATGCGCTAGCAGCCCGTGAACCTTTTGGCTCGCTAGGGCAAATGCGCAGGCCCCACTTCGAACATCCCATATTTGTTTCGGGCTCACTCGCAACGGGAAAAATCCCTTGCTACGCTCTGTGCAATTTTCCCATTTTCTCTTTATTCCCTTTAATTAATAATTCTTCTAATGAATTCGACAACTGGTATTTTCGACATAGACCTAGTCTATAGGTTCTTTACTTAGTTTGATTAAGACCTAAAATGTGTGACCTCATAGGATCCCAAAGTATTGAGCCACTACAGGTTAACCTAAACTTGGTTTCCCATCCAGGAACCTTTAAGCTTAGTGTTCCAGACCAATATGGAACCCGATAGCTCTAGACGATCAAATGGGCTTTCTAGCAAAGGCGTATGATCCCCCGATACTTGGAACGTCACGTGCTTGTGACTTGATCTGGTTCTACAATAGTAACCAATACAATACGCTCCTTCCATCAAGTTAAGTACCATCCAGTTTATTGAGCTCGGATTAAGTGTTAGCTCATGTAATAGCCGTAGCTATCCTGGAATTAGACTTGTTCACGAAGAACACCACTCAACCATTATTGACTAGAAACTCATTCTATCAATCTTATACTCTGATAAGAGGTTTAAGAGTGTGTCACTTCAGCAAGGGGCCCTAAGGTACATCTCCCATTATGTCACTATATCAGGAGGGATGGATCCCATCTTGACTACTCAGTTTACCAACATGTGATCATCACTATACCCGTAATCACCCGTATCATCCTAATCTCTAGGGTATGAATAAGTATGACCCAAAGTATAGCAAATCCTACACAAGGTAACCAGTATATCAGGTCTGAGGATAATTACTGGTATTATAATAAGACATGACACCAATACATGGATATAGTTATTTCTGAGTGTTTGTCTTATAGCGGTCTCCAATGTATTACCCGAATACATTCATGTGTTAACTCAAGGTACCAACTTTAGCTCGTGAGATCAATTGCTTGGATCTAATCCAAGGAGTAAGCCTACACATGCTAGTCTGTCCATTCCAATGATATCCAGTCTCAATGAAACTATGATTAGGGATATTTAGACTATTCATAATAACACGTATGTGCATTTCTCACACCATATAGCTCCCACTATGTCCTCACACTTTTACGCTATGAAGTATTCGTGGACTTTTGTCTCATCAATGAGCATATACATATTTAATATTATACATATATGATACCAGCTAGATACATGAATAAATAGAAAGCGCTGATAAGCAACAAAGATGCTTTAATTAATATTGAAAATAATTTAAAACCGTTTATTCGTTATAACTAATAAAGATATATCGACCTAATTGCCTCTAGGGCATATATTTTGTCTAACAAAGATGGAGTGTGCCCGCAAGCTTATCAATAACAACACTGATGATCAAGTCAAGAAAGCGTAGAATTCTCTAATCGAAGCTATGGGTAAGCTGTTCCCAGAGCCAACTAAGTCAATTAACCTAGATACTAGCCTCTCCATCCATAAGAAGCTAAATGGTATCAAAGATAGGATCAATGATATGTAAAGGAATATAGATCAGTTGATCACTGTTGGGATGTATGACTCTAGGGATATCGAGTTCATTGTAAAGACAATGCATAACTTTTGCCCAAGGATCATTGACATGGAGGAAAAATTGAAGATTGCTCTCTCTGCTTCAGACTTTCATGGTTTGCTATAGTGCTTTCAACAATTTTCTTGTCAAAGGTTCGATCTAATCACTCATCTCACGTCGTGCCATCCTCTATTTCTAGAGGAACTCAACGATCAGGATATCCTAACTCTCAAAGGGAAAGAATAGCTTGAATTAGAATTCTCTCCAGCAATCAAAGGAAAGCAAGAGGACTTTCCAGCTACAATTGACTCTTTTAATCTGTGCTTGGAAGAAATTGTGAAGGGCAAGATAACAAAGAGGGAGAAAGTAGTGGAAGATGCTACGAAGATGGCTTCTTAGTATAAACATTCTTTACCTCAAAAGTCTTAGCATCCTTCTAAGCAACCTCAGTATCAATCTCATTCTTAGCATCGACGACAACATCATCATCACTCTTCAAGTCAACCCAAAGGTATCTCATCTTCTTCATAGTATCACAAATAGCTGTAGACTAGATAGTCAAGCTTGTAATAGGACTTAGCGTGTAAACTTAGCTCATAACACATTTTGTGTATTGACTAAAATCTTTGTTATCAATGAATATTACATGTCTTTGTTTATCATAGTTAAGAGTTTCTTAACTTCTTAACTGCTATAAATGTATGCTATTTCTATGTATAAACTGATTGCAGGAATATATACAAAAGACCAATCTCAAAGAAAAGCTGAAGTAAGACAAAGTCCCAAATCAAAGAAAATTCCTCTAAGTATGGGGAGTTAAACTGACTGAAGAGAACCCACTCAGTATGGGGGAGTCCACACTGACTAAGGAGTTCACTTAACATGGGGGAGTCTTACATCATCTACCGAGTATTCCTATATCTTTAAACTATTTATTCAGTTAATCTCTTATACTACCTAATTTGTTATCTGTTCCAAAATGGGAGAGATTGTTGAACCCAAGTTAAAGGTACTTCATAGTATTAAAAACATTTTGGAAATAACAAATTATCTATGATAGTGGAATTAAATGAGCACTAATTAGACTCTTAATTAATCCTGTTAACTTCAGTTTGTTTAAGGGAAAACAAATCAGTTTACTGAGTGTTTAATTAAGTTATGACTTAGAATAAAAAGGTTGAGTTCAACCTAGTATTACGTAGTTTACAAGATATAGACTCAACGAAGTTGAGTTAGCTTTTTGTTATAAAAGTTGAGTTACTTAACACTTAGAGCAATAAATGACACTTATGCTTTTAACAGTTTCTATGAGGAATAGTATATTCCTTTGATACTTTTCAGGAGAAAAAGCGGTGAAATTAAAGAAGATATTTAAGTGATCCTCACAATGAAAATGTATTATTACAAAATGTTGGAGAATCCTAACTAAAGGCCAATGCAAAAGGAATCCTCTAACATGCGTTATTTCTCAATGTCTCCATATAACTCTGTAATGTTGGCAAGTTAACCATTCACAGAATTTCACATTGTATTTCACGTGCCTGTCTATCAAAACTGTTTGCTTGAAGGAAATGAGTTTTTGACGCTTCAAAGATTAATGGATTAATCACACGCCTCTACGTTTGAAATCTCTATCTCTAAACGTCTTGGAATTTATTTTAAACGGGCAAATTCGAAAGATATGAGAGAAGAGAAATTGAAGACAAAGTCAAAAAGAGAAGTCTGCAATGACTACTTCGAAGAACTTCAACTATAAATAGAAGACTGAAGCAGACATTCAAACTTGGTGAATCACCTCAAATTTCTTAAAAGCTGAAACTCTGTTCAATCATTCCCAGCTTTCAGAAATTCCAAATCAAACAATCAAGCAAACACAAATCTTTCCATCTGTTTGTAATAGAGAGATATCACTTTTGATTTAACATTGTAAAGGATTCAACACATTTTATAAGTTGAAATCCATTGTTTGCTATTTCTTTTAGAAATCTGAGTGATAGTTTAGGAAGGGTACCTAAACTGTGTTTGAGAGGTAGTGCGAAAGGAAGGTACTTTATGTAATCTTGTCTATCCGCTGTAAATGCTTCTCCGCCTAAGGAAGGAAGGAAAACACTAGTGGATTAAAGCTCAAAAAGGAATCCGAGGACTAGAGGTAGGCTAGGGGCCGAACTAGGATAAAATCTCAGGTGTTATAATTCTAACCTTTGTCGCTTATCTTTATCGCATCTATCTCATTCATCATTCTCTCTGTTTTACAAGTTTTGCTTGAAAAACCAATTCGAGCTGAGTAAAGTACTAAGCAACGATTGAAGATAAACTCTTCTAGGGAAGTTGAGTAGTTTATAGTTTTTAGACCCAGCTTTTCAAGATTCCACTCAGTACACATCTAAAATGAACTTGGAAAAGATTTTTTATAACATCTAAAACGAACTAAGTAAAACATTCACCCCCTCTGCTGTTATTATTAAGTTGTTTCAGACCAACAGTCTCTTTACTTTACGTTCCTTTTTTAGCGAGTTTAGGTTTCCTTTTTCCAATTGATCTCAATTTGTTCAGTTTTTGTAAAATTGTGTTTTATAGTTTTGAATTGTGGTGTGCTTGTTTATAAGTGTGTTAGTTTTTAGGTCTTTTCAAACTTTCATTCGAATTTAGTTTCATATCATGCCATTATTCCGGATATAATGAATATTATACCTAGTATAATAGTCATTTATAATGAATAATATAAAAAATATTAAATATCTGGAGATAAAAAGTATTCCATATTTTGCATTTGACTATTATACTGGGCATAATATTCATTATAACGAATAATATCAGAGAATATTCAAATCATTGGAGATAAGAAGTATCAATATCCAATTTTAGAGTTCTCTTTCGAATCTAGTTTCATATCATGTCAAATAATTAGAGATAAACAATTCACTTTAAAATTTCACATTCAAATAACACAATAGTCATTATAGTTGGCATAATGACTATTATACTTGGTGTAATGGATTATATAGGAGAAATATTCAAATCATTTGAGATAAAGAAATTATTAAAATCCATTCTCAAATTTGAATAATATAATAGTTATTGTATATAGTATAATGGTATTATACCAATTATATTGACTATTATAGCTGGTATAATAGCTATTATACGTGGTATAATAACTATAAATTAAAAATTAGTGGTTATTCGTTAATTTCACGTGTTTGGGAAAATGAAATTTAAAATGATGTTTTTAAAAAAAAAAAAAAAAAAAACCTGAATTGTTGCATTGGAAAAGTTACACTATAACCTAAAATTATATTGCATATTTCTTGTAATCCCATAAAAAGAAATCAGAATTACAAATGCTGGGCTTTGTAATCAGCCGAATATATGGGTTAAATGCTTGTATTTCCGTAGATAAGAAGGGTAAGAAAATTCCTGTCAGCTACTTAGTGGGTAACAAAAGAGTAAAAAAAGTGTTTTTCGACTAATTTTGTGTATTTGGTTTACCCATCACAGTTTACAATGTGGAAAGTGCAAGAGCGAGTGAATTAGGGCATTTGGTGTGTCACGCGCCTGCTACTGTTTCCCCCACAGACACACCGAGTTGAAACCCATTTTTCCAAAACACCTCTTTCTCTTCCCTATCTGTTAATGGCGACTCGTTCACTCCTACGATCCCACCAAATCGATTTTTTCTTCCGTGCGCTCCTTTCCGTCTCTTCCGTCTCTTCTCGTTCCCCCCTCTCCTTTCCGTCCTCTTTCCGCTGCCCCTTTACACTCCGTTTCGCCCAATTTTGTCTCCCTGTCCATATCAAATGGAGCTACCACTTCGTCGCCGAACGATACAAGCCCTAATTTGTCTCATCGACCTCCTAAAAATCCAGTTTTTTTCGACAATGAACATTGGCTTGTTGTTACGCAGAAACCTGAGGGCGATCCTACTCGAGGTGATCTCATTGATTCCTACGTGAAAACCCTCGCAATGGTTCTCGGCAGGTAATATCCTCCTGTTTATTCCCATGTTTTGTGACTTTTTATTTGAGTGAAACCCATCTTGTTAGGCTTATTAGTCGGTGATTGTAAACTTTTTTCATTGAATGCTTTCCAATGTGAAATATATTATCGACGATAGGGACTGCCCGCCCGTTTATTTGTAAAAGCGTCCGTGGTTTTGTCATATATATACCCTTACTTAAATTTCTTTTTGTGGAAGAAAAGGAGGGTTTCAAAAGACCTGAGTATAAAAGGGTGGATTACAAAAACCTAAATTGAAGTCCCCCTAACTCTTTAACACTAAGGCGGCGGTTCTTCTTCTCTAAATCCCCTCTCCACCCGTCCGCTTGGGTCCTCTTCCTAACCGGCTCTTGGCTTCCCGATGTCTGCCATTCTCGACCAATTCTGCTGACAGTCCTCTAGAAACGTCCGACTGCAGTTACTTATTTCAATTTTGGTGAAAAAATTGAAAACGAATTTGCCAAGCACTCAAATGTGAGTTATCCTTTTTCTTGTTTCGATTTTTATACACGCCTTGATTTTGTTCTCCTGACATTTTTCGTTTTATTATTAGCTGAACCGACAAGTTCATTTCTATGGGTTGCTTTTACTGGTAAATATGATTGAGTTAAGTACTATTGTTCTGCTCTTTTGTTACCTAATAATGTATTCTATTGAATGTTTGGTTTGGACCCATTCATACATATCATACCTAACATTTTAAACTCCCCAACCAGACAATCTGATTTCTAATAAAATATAGATCTTGTATTATTATGTACTTGACAGTATATATTGTTCATGCCCATACAAAATTACTCTGCAAACTGTTGATCGAAAGTTGATTAATTTCTTTGCTGGATTGCTCAAAATCATTACATTAATAAATTAAATTCAAAAATTATTGTACAGCTTTCAAAGCTACTTTATTCAGTATGGCAGTGTATTATGCTTAAAGGTGAGTGATAGAGACAAAGAGGAGTTTGAATTTTAAAGAATATACAAAAACCAAATACTGAATCCAACTGAGTCGGATGACATCTTTTTCTTCATTCTGCCTTTCTTAACATGCTTTTTTACGCCTTTTGTAGCACTCTATCAACTCATACATTTTAAAAAATGAAAGCATTGAGTGGTACTGCAAAAACTCTATACAATTAAATTATTATCATAATAGGGATTGTATTTTTCGAGGTGTTGCCAGTTTGATTTCAAGTGAGAAAATTTGCACTTAAAAGCCAATAAGAAGGAAAAGCAACCAAGCATGAAATAGCTTACTTAATTCTTCCAATTATTTTACTTGTAGGAGAAACGTATTCACGTATTCTCTAAAAGAGATGCAATATTATTGCATGTTTCTTCATTTCAAAAAGATGATAAATTACTTAAATTATTTTTGAATTTTTTTCAATAAAAACACACCTAACTTTTCTGTTCTTTGTTCTACAATAAAATTATAAAATGAGTATTCTTATACACCGTTTCTCACATGTGGGCTTTTAGCAATTGCTGCAGAATTCGACTTCTAAGCTGTTTCTGTACCAATCTTGTACCCAAGGCGTACTTCTCTTTGCTAGCTGATTCTGCTTCCTTCCGTTTTGCAGAAAATATACCCAGTCCAGTAGGAGTTTTGTTTCCTCTCCCTTTTTTATTTGTTTATTTAGACATTAATATCATTTTTGTGACAGTGGAAGAGGCATGGAGATGAGCAATGATCGAGAAAGATCAAGAGGCCGTGGTGGGGGAGCTGGAAATGACAAAATTGATGCTCTTGGGAGACTCTTGTAAGCTCATATTTTCATCTAAATGCTAGGGCGAGAAATGATCATGTTCTTTTGATCGTTAAATTTCACTGCATTGGCGGCCGCTATTCGTTTCCCTTTTCATGTTATAGTGAGAGATTAGTATTTTGAATAATCTTCACTCTTTTCTTGGTAATACTTCGCTTTTGTTTTGCTCGATTGATATTGAAATGGTCTCAATTAGCAGGTTATAATTTGATTAGTGTGCTGATTGGTGAATATAGATGGGAGTGAAATTGAATATTTGATGTGTTTTTAGCTACTTTTACAAGTATTGGAGCCAGAGCATTTGCAATAGCACTTATCTTATGAGTGTACTATTGCTTTCCGATTCTCAGGACACGAATTTTGCGCCACACGTTTTTGGAGTTAAACTTGAACGTGCGGAACGATGGATATGTCAAAGTTCAGAATTTACTTAAGTTGAACCTGAAGACATTTGCCAATTTTCCATTAAAGTCGCACACAATTGATGACATTAAAGAGGTTGGTTCAGCAACTATTTCTTGTCTTATTTTTGTGAATTGTGACCCTTCATCTATGTTGGCAAATTCTTCGATTTGCAACTTCAGTTAACAATATTTTATGAAAATACACTGTTTACCATTTCTTCATATGCAGAAAGATTGAAGAATGCAATATCTTTCCTATGGATTTTAAAATATTTAGTAGTCATTGCTATACTACTTTCTATGCAATAGACTCTGCTTTTAACTCAACTCGTGATGTGAGTTAATTTATGAGACATTTGTCACTAAGATCTGTTATAGGGAGAATAACGGAAAGTTTAATGATACAAAGACTTGATTCTTATCTGAATATATTTGGTGCATGGTGCTAGAGAAGGTTTAGATGATATACAATTCGAGTTCATTGTTAACTCCACCCAGTTGTTGTTAGACTTCAGCCTTTTCAATTGTTCTTGTATTTCTCTCTAAATTAACATAAGAGTATCATTACAAGCATGTAGTTGGGGTTTGTCTTTTACATATCAGGCTTTCTGAATTTCCAGGCTGTCAGAAAAGATAATAAGCAGCATTTTAGCCTTTATGAGGAAAATGGAGAACTTTTGATACGTGCAAATCAAGGCCACAGTATAAAGGTGATGAATCGTACTTTTATGAAGTGAGAAAATATTCATTATTTACATGAACATTTTGAAGGATTTTCATTTTAGGATGAAGTATTTGAAATTGCTTAGTTATTATGTGCACCGTAAGAAATTTAGTTCATATGCTTCATACCATGGTTGTTAGAGGCGCTAGGTGCAAGAGGGCTAACCTTGCCCGAAGGTGAGGCGCCAAAAATTTACAAAAAATATTTTTCTTACAAAGTGAAGTTAGATGCAATAACATAACAAAAAAGAACTAAGAGAATTGTTAGAGGTACATATGCATGTAAAATTGACATATTACATTAAGAATATATAGTCTTGAATTAAT
>CATIWQ010181193.1:0-11385 GCA_949673415.1 Euphorbia schlechtendalii | reverse complement strand
GGATGTGTTGGTGTGAGTGGAAGAGATGGCGGTAGTGATAGTGAAGGAAGTGATGATGTTCGGGTGGAGGTGGAGGTGGAGGTGGAGGTGGTGGTGGTGGTGAGTAGAGGAGGAGGTGGTGGTGGCGGTAGCGGGATGGAGATAGCGATGAATATGTTGGTGTGGGTGGAAGAAGTGGTGATGATAATAATGAAGGAGGTGAGGTAGAAAAGTAAAGGAAAATGTTTTCCCAACTTTTTTATTGGAAAATATTTTCCATTATTTACATTACATTTTCATGTTGACTTGCACAATATTTTCCTTTGACTTATTTTCCATGTCAAACAAACGCAAAAAAAGTAGGAAAATATTTTCTTGAAAATAAACGGGGTCTAAGTGGGTATGCAATTTGGTTTGAATTGCGGAGTCTAGTTTTTTGTCCTAATCTATTTTAAGGTTAGTTAGGTTGTTGGTGTGAGTCTATATACCTTGTTCCTTAATTTGTATTTTCACTAGATTGGGCATGGCCCGTCGGCCCGCGAAACCCGTCCATGCCAGTTTTTCATGGGATGGCTTGGATAAAATAATTGGATATTAGACCCGGCCCGATTCGAACCCGAAGTGATTTGAGTAAAATATAAGTTGGGTTTGGTTTTAATATTAAAACTTATGTCCGGCCCGTCTGGCTAAAATTATAACTAAAATATTAAAAAATATATATTTATTTCATATAATCATAGTAAAAAATTTGAAAGTTTAATTTTCTTTTTTCTAAAATTTAACATCCAAACTCAATTTTATGTCTTATACTACAAATATACTTGAAATGATTTTATTATAATAATTCTTTTAATAATATATATTAACTTTTGTAATTAAAAAAATTAATTGTTAGGTTCCCAAGAAAGTCTTGGATTTTGATTATTTTATTAAAACCCAGCTTCGTCCTAAGCCGAATGTATTTGTTCATAGGTTGAGTCAGTCCGATTAGGCCTGATTCAATTTGATCTTGCTCGGCCACACCCAAATCTAATTTTCACATAGTTTAAAAGATAAAAGTAATGTAAATTCTGTTAGAAATGGTTTAAATTTAAAATATACCGATCAATGAAGTAATGGTTTGAAGAATATACAATCAAAATTCAGAATCATTTTAGTTTTTTTTACCCGAGACTATGTATATTAAGTTTGAATAAACTTCGTGCACACGCCATACTCGATTTCGTATATAAAGAAAATAATTTGGGCACGTGTTCAAAATAATTTCATGGTCAAGGCCAACGATTTTTATTGAAAAAATTACCAAATTAACGTATATGACCAGTTTGTTTAGCTGCTGTTGCTGTGATGATAAACTTAATCTTTTCAAAATATATTAGAATTTGATATTTAATATAAAAAAATCTAATATCTACTGTTAAAGTGGTACTTCAATGTTTGTGTATGTTGTCATCCTGACACAAGGTATGCATAACGAATCAATGATATAAAAAGCCTGTTAATGTCAAGCCATCGCAAATCTAACTTTAGTTCTTTTTTATTATTACTATCTCTTACAAGTTGATTAATTTTTTAAGGTGTAATGCATCGACACTTTGCTGATCTTGTTTGAAAATGGATGTTACCATCTTGAATTTGTAAATGTGACAGATAGTTCCTTGTACTTGTCTAAAACGTGTCACTAATATAAGCTTCAAGAACAAGAAGATGAACACGACAGGTCAAAAATCGATACAATATTATGATTAATTGAAGAAAAATTTAGAATAAAGATGAAGTTTTGAAGAAGATGAAGAACATATATTAAGGATTTTGAATTGTAAGAGTACGAATGTTATGGATTTTTTGTATTTATTTTCTATTCCACCAACATACTTTACGCGCATGTATTTTGATGGTCATTTACGTAGCAAGCCAGGTCAATAAAAGGGGTAAAGTGACGCGTCTAGACAAGTACAGGGGATTTATTATATTTCAAAGTTCATGATGACAACGGTCATTTTTAAACGAGGGGTGTATTAAACCATTTTTAAACCAAAATCATCTTTGAATTTGTTTTCTTCATGGGCCTTTCCATAGTTAACTACTCCAATATGGATATGGTCTTTCTTTAAATAATACTATCTAGTGTTGAAATTAATCAAATTGATGTACTGTTTTAGTTATAAAATTAGTAAGCGTTTTGACATTTTCTACCACTACTGGATTTTATTTTTTCAGTATCAAATAATAATTTCTAATGTTTGTTCATTATTCATATTCTTATTAGTTTCGAAATAAAAATTTATCGGTAGCAACAAGGTTAATGGATTTTAATTTTCTTGACTTAATAAACCCAAAAAATGCAGTGTAGTTATTCAATTGAAATCCAGGTTTAGAGAAGTGGTAGTAGTAGTAGTAATAATAATAATAATAATAATAATAATAATAATAATAATAATAATAATAATAATAATAATAATAATAAACTATTTAGGAAGCTTCAGAGATGGTCATGGAATTGATTAAAGTTAAGTTGGTAACTGATAAAAGTGAAGTCAATGATTAAGATATGATATATACTTATTCAGCCCTACTCTAAAACTGGTTTCCTTATTTCATTTTTAATCTCAATTTAATCATTTGCTAATAATAATATTTAATTAGATTGATGAAATCTAAATCATATGGCATATCCAGTAGAAAATATAATTTATCGGTGGACCACTCAATATGTATAATTTGTAGTTGGGTCTCCTCTGGTTAATTATGTAAATATCAGAATTCCTAATGCAGTTGTTACTATATTATTCTACAAGAATGTCTCTAAATTTTGCTAGAGCTTCTGAGTAGTATAGTAGCTAGTGTCCCTTGATTTTTAGAATTTGATAATTTACTGGTGTTTCTTAGATGGTTTTTTTTTTTTATTTGTAGTGGTTTGCATATAGAAAAATTTAAGAAATTTAGTTTTCTCCCAACTATAATACTCCCCACTTTTTCAATAAGTTTCTATTTAGACTCTTGCAAAAAAAATTAATTGGTGTCATTTTCAAATTTCAATTCACATACTTAAATATTTTATTTATTTTACTCTCATTTAATGCATATTGAAAATGATAAAAAAATAAAATTTTCAATCATCTTTCAAAAGAACAAAAATCATAAAAATAAATCCGTATTTTTATTATCTTAATTAATGTGATTTTGGTATTAACAAAAGAATTTTAAAAAACACTTAAGAAAAAAAAGAGAGTACTATACCCGCATCAGTTCCTCTATTACTTTTCAATTCCAAATTTTATCATCATAGCCATATACAAATTAGCCTTACAACCAATTAGGAGTAAATTAACTAATAAATCTCTCAATAAAACCATGGAGATGAATTTGGTAGCCAACTTCTTCCAGAAAAAAATACATATTTTTTAGAAAAAAAAACAGCAACATTACATCATTAGCACTATTCCGACGCAAGAGCAATTAATGCGAAACATATTCACTTGGACAAACTGTATTCAAACTAAGACGGTTAGGCTCGGAGATCGAGTGTAAATAACAATGCAAATTTCTCTTATTTTAAGCTTAATGGAAATACATGGTATAATTTGTACCGATTGTCCAAAAAGGATCCAACATAAAAAAAAAAAAACAATCAGTTGTCCCCAATTTATGGTTTCCAATAACGTGTCAATTGTTGCTAAATTTTCGACACATGTTAATTTCTATAAAGTAAAGTGAAAAGAAAGTGAGAGAAAATGAAAAAAAATACAATAAAAAAAATTGAATAAGAAAACCTTTAGATATTTTTTACACACCCGTCTACTAAATATTATCGTTTTAGATGAGTTTTAATATCTCATTTTTATTGTCATTTTGTATTTCCAATGTACTTTTCTCTAAGTTTTTCATTACCACCTCTTTTTAATTTGTTCAACTTTCAAAATAACCATATTTTAATCTCCAATAACAAGATGAGAAGACTATAAAAATCAATATTTAAACTTATTAATGAAGTTTTGAAAATAGAGTATATGAAAGGATAAGTTAGTAAATCACCCCATTCAATTTATTGTTATCTTAAAAACTATGAATTAATTAAAATGATACGAATGGAGTACATTATTCAAAATATTTATAAAATGAACCATGTCCCTCTCCACAAAAAAAAAAAACTCATGTGTCTTAATTATGACAAGTACAATGGTACACTTTCTATTAATGTCTAAAAATAAATTGCAAGGTTTGGTTGTGGGATTTAAAAAAAATTATTAAATTACCCAATTATAAACAATTTTCAATTTGGCACCAATGAACAATTAATTAATATATTACTCCTACAGCCTGCCTAAATCTTATCATTATATGAATACAATTGAATATATTTGAGAAAGAATTGGACCAATTTTGTTATTGCTTTCAATTACATATTGCCATAAGGTACGTGACAAAAGAATTGTATAAAAAATAATGACAAGAAAAATATTTTAAAACAATAACAAAACTAAGCTGTCAAATGGCCCACAAAATTTAAAATTACAAACATTATAATAATAAAAGTTTCCAACTTGCTAACCTACCTACTTATAGATCAATTTTCAACCATATACTTCTTCAACCCCAAACCCCAATTAGATGTTATTGGGAAAAAATCATTTACCTCCCTAAAATTAGAGAAAAAATTAAAAGTCAAAAAAATTATTAAAATTGTTGAAAAGATCAATAGAAGTAGTAGGTGAAGTAAATCGAGGAGATACAAAAGTTGAAGGACTAGTCATGAAATTATTATTTTCCATGAAATTTCTATTACCAGCATTCATCATAGGGCTCAAATCATGAAGGAAACTAAGCATACTTGGATCCGGCGAGAAAAAGTTCGGTGATATTCCCGGCAGTGAACCCGGCCCCGGCGATAGAATTCCAGGAATGGAATTGCCCGATCTTTCTATTACTTGTCTGTTCATTTCAATCCCCCCCAACAAATTCCCCAAATCTTGGTGTTGCTGCGGCATCATCATTGTCTCTCTCGGAGACTTCGCTTTCTCAACCGTCGCATACCTCACCGCCGGGGAAATCGCGCCGCCGTCGTCGGTGAAGGGGTTGGATGTAGAAGTCGAAACCGAGGAAGAAGAAGGGCCGGTGAGGCGTTGAACTAGATTCATGAAATCGTTAGGGTTTGTGTGTATTACTTTAGGGGATACTGTGTAGATGATGACCGGCTGACGTGGCTGCTGATATAGAGGTTGCTGCGACTGCTGCGGTGGCATCGGAGGTTTTTTTATCTTGTGTGAATCTTTGCGGACTTTTAGAGCCGGCGGCCTTGGACCTTGGAGTTCTTTCCTGGGGGATCTGGCCACCGGAAAATCCGTTGAGTCCATATTCAGTTCAGAGTCGTAATTGGCAAGATGAAACACTGAATCGGAGGAGGAGGAAGATGAAGAAGGAGAAAAAGAAGACAATAAAAACATATTTTTGTTTTGGATGTGGAAAATAAGAGATGTTTATAAAGGGGAAGAAGATGAAATACTAAAAAGAGAACTAGTCAATGCAAATTTTTTTTTAAAAAAAGGCTACTTTCGGAATTATCTATAATTAAAAGAAAAGGACAGTAATGTATATTATATAATATATCATAGTAAAGTGAGTAATAGTTTAGTAATATAAAAAAAAACGGCCGGTTTCGTAGAGTAATAAAGTTTGAACATGTAAACAATTAATTTGAGTTTAATTTATATTCCATTAAATTTCATTTGACATGATAAAATGACTTCAATGATACATGAGTTAATTGATTTTAAATATTTGTAAAACTTATCTAAATTGCAATACATATGTAAATTTATATTTGAATGTGTATTGAAAATATTTTTCGACAATTAATTTAATATTTTTTTCTTGGGAAAGAAGTAATGACGAAGCAAATGCAATCAAGGTAAAATTAGCAAAGAAAGCAATTTGAGTTACTATTTCAAATCAGTCTATCATTGTATTTCCATGTTTTTAAAAGTTATTCTCAAAAATTTACCAATACATATTTTTAAAAACGAATTTTAATTTTGAAAACGAAATGATAAACTACTTCTTAGAGATGATATAATATGATTTTTGTTCAAGGTTAGAATCTTTGACAATTTTAAATTGTAATTTTCAATGGATAGTGTTCATACAAAAGTTATCAGCATGATTTTTCCAATTTTTATAAATTACATACAAGTGGTAATGGTATAAAAGGGTTTTTGCCATATTTAGCTTCAACAAATATAGCTGAAATTTTATTTTATGTTTCAGCTATCGAAATTGACCCTTTCCATTTTGTAGCTTTCCAATAGAAGTAATTTCACATGTCATGCACATTCACGGATAAAGCAGTTCAAAGTACAAACAAAATAGATGAATTTGTATTAATATAAAAATAATATACATCTAAACTAAACAGCTAATTGAGCCTTTCCTTACATGTTTAATATGCGAATGAGAATCACTAATCCTCACTATTCAGAAATGAATATCTAGGATTTATAGAAGACTAACTCAATTTTACCCATTTATTTTTAAAATGTATCGCTAGATTGTTGAACTTTTCTCTAGAATTGCGAATTAACTTAGAGAGAAATTCCTTGCTCATGGATGTAAAAAAGTATCTGTAACCTTATCAACTTCAAAGGTTATTTTGGTGAATTATTTGAACATGATCGTTAAGATATCAAAAGTTAAAGTTACTAAATAAGTAGAGAATGTTGAAAATAGGGGATTACTCGGATGAATCTAGAATCGTGAATAACACTATCTGATTGAAACTATTTTGGTGATTTTAACAAATTTTTAAACGGATAAAATCAGAATGTTTAGATAAGAAATTTAGAATGCAAAATACTGTAATATTCGAACCAATTAGATGTATGATCAATTTGAGATATTTATATTTGTCCAGGAGACATGTTCAAAAAATATAAATTTTCAGGATTATAAAAGTTCTGAAAATGCATGACATTTAGGGAAAATGCAGGTTTTTTATCCAAAAAACATGACTTTTTAGGTAATAACGGAAAAATTTTCTATTCGAACCAACCGTAGCTCAACCCCAGCCAGGGGCGTTGCCCTTGGGATCCTCGAATTGTGATTTAACCCGAACAAGTATGCACTTCGCTCTTCCAACTTGTTCGATGATATATCACGATCGCATTGATTAATTAGTCAATCCAATTACACTAACATGCTAACAGAGAACACATGTAAAAACTAAGAAGAATTTCTTGATAGAAACAAAAACAAGCAAATCTTAAATTCCACGTAATAGATGATGTTTGATACATGGATCTACTAACGTGGCAAGAAATTTATCCAAGGATTATATTCCATCTTATTCATACATTTTCATATAACTCCTACTCATTTAACATTCCCGGCTTAATACGGGCCTAGGAGGGCACGCATCAACGTTATACTTTGTTAGAAGAAATTTCTTGATGTTAATCCTTTACTGAATGCACAAAGAATTTTCTCGATATTTTCGTTTATAGCGAATGCACCAAAAGGCACTAACATGCTATTTGTTTGAACCCAAGTATCTTGTTGCTCAAATGTATAGCACCTAGCAAGTCAGTATTGTTTTCTGCTAGGATAATTTGATGACTATTGTGGCCATGATTTTCTCAATATTCTCCGATACAGCTGAAGGTAGAGCACTACTTGAAAACTATAAAATTTTTTAATATAAGCTGCTGAGGAGGAGCCAGTGCACCACCCGACTCGCTTACCACGATCCTTGTGATAGTTCTTCCTTTTGTCATATGAGTATTCTTTATGGCAAGATTTAACACAAAATTTAACATTAGAATTTGGAGCGACAAAATTACAATGAGATAGATCAATTTCAAATGATTGGGAAAAATAAAAAAAATCTATAAATTGAAAAGTGTGTCGTCATCGTCATGGAATCGTCCAAGGTAATTTGAATTTCAAATGGCTTCAACAAGTAACACAATAATCTTCAAATTTCTGCACTTGAACTTTTGTAGCTAGAGAATCGGAACAATAATGTTAAAGTTGAGAGATTAAGGACTTGCTTGAAATGATTACGAGGAGTATTTGAAACGAATTTACTGTGAAATTTATTTTTGGCGAAATTCATTTGCAAATGAATTATATTGATTGTTATGATATTGTTAAATTGCGGAATTGAATTAAATTTTATTGATTTTGTTCTTTCAAAATGTGGATTTGCAATCCCACTAAATTTGATGGAATTTGCTAAAGACATGTTGAATTCTATAAAATTCAATTTTAGTAATTTAAAATTCTATTCTTTTTTGTTCCAAGTTCAAAAACCTAAACTTGAAAATGAATTCCACAAAAATTTTGTCACAACTGATAAAATAATTTTGTGAAATTCATTTATTCCATGCAAAATCTAATTAACAGAATAAAAATCGTTCCTCCACAAATCGTTTCAATTAACAAATTTAAAAAAAAATTATTCATACCTACATTTATACAAAATCTATCTTTACACAGTATATACCACAAAATGAACCAACACAAGATATTCGAAATAAATTATTTTTTTATACAAATTCTATCTTTACACAGTTTATACTACAAAATGAACCAACACAAGATATTCAAAATAAATAAGTTTTTTTTGTTTTTAAAGCGTCATTATTCAATTTTAATAAATGAAATCATTTTGAAAACTTTTGTTATCTTTTGATAAAGCTTTATCTAGTAAAGTGAAATTACTCTTGGACAATAAGGCACTTTTCGGTGCCCCACAGTACAATTAGTTTCGTCATCATTTGAATATAACGCAATGATCAATTTTTTACTCTGTAAAAGGCATATTAAATTATTAAATGAACGTAACTGTGTGATATTTGTGAAAATTTCAAGCTTACCTTTTGGTTCCTGCTCTTCTTTTGCGGGTCTTGCTTCACATCAATGTCTTCTTACGTTAGTATTTCTTATTACACTTTTCAAAAACAATTGTCGGCCACATTTCTGATTTCTGTTGTGATCTCATTTCTAGTTTTCTTGTTTAATAACAAGTATAGTTATGAAGTTAAACTTGTCGATGCAGTTAAGATTTTCACTCATTTCTTTTAGAAGAAATTAAAGTCAAATCTCTCTACGTAAATAACACGCATTGTCAACCTAATTACAACACATCTTAAGTAATTTTCTCATTATATTAATTCGAAATTTTATGAATATATGGATTGTCACTTTATGTTCTTTCTATTTGATGTTTTTATTTTACTGAATCTTTTGCACATTTTTTTATTTAATTTATGTTGTTTTTATAAAGGGGAACTATATTAAGGGTGGACTTATAATTATTATTTTTAGAAAAAAAATATTGTGAAAGTGTATATAATAAATTAATTATTTTATAATATAATAAATTTATTCCTTTATTGATTTGATGAAAATGTTTAAATTTAATTGAGTAGTTTGACATTTTTTCAAATAGTTGCAATTACTTTTAATTATTTCAGAGGTAAAATAATAATTACTTACGACAACAAATAATATTACATTCAAAAGCTTCGAGATTGAAACAAAAACATAAATAGTTAAACCTATCGAATAGTTGAACCTTTAAGAGAGCATTACCAAGAATAATAACTCTCATGACAAGGCCAAGTGTAAGGGTAGTTAGACCCTTAGGGCATCTCCAATCCTACACTTCCAAGATTCACTTCAAATTTTATTTTACTCTATAATTTAAAATTGCTATAGTGTTTTTTCCCAACCCTGCATTTCATTTTTCACTTCAAACTTTAAAACCACAACTATAAAAGTAATAATAATTTTTTTTAAATAAAATGAATTTTTTATAAATTAAATAACATTAACATTCTAAATATATATTCAAAGTAAAAGAATTTCAAAAAAATTATAAATAATAGAAAATAAATAAATATTTTGAAGTTATGAATAGTGTCACTTCAAATTTGAAGTGACACAGTTCACACTTCAGAATTTGAAGTTGGAAATGAAGTGAGGTTGAAATAACTCTACTTTATTTTTAACTCCAAACCCCACTTTTAAAGTAGGGTTGGAGATGCCCTTAGAAAACCTATCACATAATCTCTCTCTTGTAAATCATTATCGCCCATTGTTACTCATCTTGATATACAATTGACTTACGTATTTAGAATGATTTTTGTTGGAGATGGAGAATCTCAAGTTGACAATTAATAATAATAATAATAATAATAATAATAATAATAATAATAATAATAAAGAGTGATATATAAGTGATGTAGGAGCTTGACACAAGTCAAATGGTTTTGTATTAAATAAGTTCAATCCCACTTTAATGCCCAGGGTGAATAATTATAACTTCTCTGAGGTTTGCCATAATACACTACTATTGCCATGTATTTTATCTTTACAACTATAACATCCCTATGTTTTGATTCCATCCAACTAACACCTCCTTCTGTGATCTTTGTTAACTTTTCCATCCATTAGATGATGTAACATACCTTTATAGGCACAATTACCCTTCTCTTCTTTATTTATTGATTTTTTTTAAACTCGTGTTAGTTACTTACCTAGAACTCAGACTATGTTGACTCATCTTCGGTTTATTGCTATGTAAACTCTAATGGCTCTCTCCGTACATGTTGTTCATTGCTTATTTCTTACTTCTAGTAATAACTTATCCCTATATTTTTTATGTTATTCTCGCAACATATATTTGTAAAGACATTATTCATGCTCTTATATATGATAGCTTGTTAGAATTTTCTTTTACTTCGTTAGATGTTCAATACTGTTCAATCAATTTATTCTTGCATCATGTTGTAAATTGTAATTTTGAAGGATGCTTAAGCAACTATTTTGTTTAAGATAGGTTATTGATAAAATCATATATTCAAATGAGTCTAGGGGTAATAAAAAAAACATTGCTACATTGTTGAACTCACGTACGAAGATGAACCACAACCCGAGTCTTAGGTAAGAAGTGCCACACTAACCCGAGTTTGATAAATAAATTTAACAAGTAAAGAAGATAAGGGTAATTTTGTCCATAAAGGTGACGAGCGTCGAAATCGCCAAAAATAATAAAAACCCTTTCACACTAAATAAAGTAAATTTGTAGCAGTAGTAAGCGGGATCGTCTCCACATGGACCAAGTAATCAACTTTATCTAATTTGACAACCAAGAATATGCAATAAAATCAAATAAAGGGGGCTTATGGATTTGGAGTTAAAACTAATGAAAACAGAAAATAAAAAGAAATCTATAAGAAAAAGTCTTTCAGTGAAATCGTTTCTTCAGCTTGCATTGGATTGATCACGGACACAAAGATAATCTTACCTTTCAACCAATTGGTTTAACTGCATTGATTCGTCAATTACAATTAAGTATCTTTTGCTAAATTAGATTAAAAACACCCAACATGCAAGTAATCCCTTAAC
>CATIWQ010181177.1:0-10176 GCA_949673415.1 Euphorbia schlechtendalii | reverse complement strand
AGGCAACACATGAAATGACTTTTTTAAATCTAGGGTAAACGAATTATGACACTTATAAAAACCTGGATAACAATAATACTATGCTTAGTACGGGGTCGCTCTCACATAGCCATATTTAGCAAGTTACCACTCCAAAAATGTTGGCTCACTAAACAGTGTTATAATTACAGATCCAGTGATTATTCACAATCTTGTTAACCCCAAAATCACTGTTAAAGTTAACTCGAAAGCATATAACTTGATTAATATAAATGATGCAAGATGAAATACTCATTATGACACATAAACATATCATAAACTTTGAAACAGAAAGTATAAGTAGAAAATAAAGTAAAGTTGTAAGGTATGCAAGTGAAAGCTAAAGTTGATCAAACTGTATCCACTCTTTTAATGGGAGTTGCTAATTCCCGCAATTCCTGCTTTTACTTTGAATTCGATCTCGACTTGTACAGAAACTCCGCTAGGATGCTATGCTTTGTGAATATTAAACAAATGAATGTTGAAGAACAAAAACTTTTATTGATAAGTGCTTTGCAATTACACTAATACAACAATCGCTTGAATATATGGAGAAATCTAGTGATCGAAATAAGAATAGAATCACTTATACATTTTTCTCACTAAAACTTTGAAAGTAGAGAAATATATAACTTTCACTCTCTAATGTGTATCACACGTATCATCTATTATGCTCTTTATCATTTGTTATATATGCCACAAAATTGGCTGGATGTGAACCCTATTTATAAAGTGCGAAGGGTCGCGTCTATCCAAATGAAGAGTCGTGTCCATTGGCTAAGGGTTGCATCACTTTAATATGATTGGATGTAAAGTTTCATCCTCATCTACAATGCAAAGGAACCATTTTGTGATTGGTCTACTTCCAAAAGGTGTCTTTTCATCTGGTAGTTTCTGGCGGTTTATCGTTCTTATTCGGTGATTAGTAGTTGAGAAGAGATAACAAATAATCGTCACAAGTCATGACTGTGAATTACATGTCATGATCGTGAACTATGGTTGACATCTTTCTATTTATGAAGGGTGACAAGTGGTGACCGTGTATGGGTGTCATGATCGTGAACAATGCTTTTCTTCATAATTCTTCTTTGCAACTTTACCGATCTTTGACAGCTTATCCTAAGCCATTTCCTTATGTTCCATGCATTTTTTTGCACTTTTTCACTCTTTTTACATAGAATTCCATCTTTGATCATTTAACTCCCAAGATTCACCTAGTTTCTGCATTTGCATAAAAAAAAACTACATACCATGTGAAATCTTTTTTATTAAGTATAAAATGACTCTAAACCATATCGTTTTATGATTAAAAATATAATGATAATAAGTGCAATCATACACTTATCAGTGTCGTGACCTACGAGCTATTCAGCACTGAGGGGATCGCACCCTGCGGGCTTGTTAGTTGCTTTAATTTCAAAGCATAGAGCATCGAGGGGATCCCCAGGGATCGCGCCTGTGGGCCGGTTCAGCGCTGAGGTGATCACTGGGGATTGCACCCTGTAGGCTTATAAATTGCTTTAATTTCAAAGCATAAGAGCACCGAGGGGATCTCTAGGGATCGCGCCCGCGTTTGTTCACTGCTGAGGGGATCGCTAGGGATCGCACCTTGCGAGCTTGTAAGTTGCTTTAATTTTAAAGCATAAGAGCATTGAGGGATCACTAGGGATCGTAGGCTGCAGTCTTTGTAAGTTATTTTTATGCACTCATTTTGTAAGAGAAGCTTGTTGAATATTGTACTGTCATTTCTTGAGCGATTACAAAATACAGGAAAATACTCATGGTATGCTATTTGCCCGGATAAAACTTTTGGACGGATGCTGTGTTCCATGTGCGTGGTAGGATTTTCCCCTTATGGTTGAAAGCTTATAGGCGCTGCTACCTATTCTTTTGACCACTTTGAACAGGCCCTCCCATTTGATTCCAAGCTTCCCACCAATTATCTTACCTGGAATGAGCACGGCTTAACCTTCTTGTTACATAGGAGGGATATGCGCCACTTATACTTCGTCTTGTGGATGAGGGCTTGCTCTTGTTGCTCCTCAAGGGAATCCAAATTTTGCCATAGTAGGTTATCATTGGAGGCCCCTTCAATGTAGTGTGCCACTCTCGTGCTTGGTGCGCCGATGTCTACCAGAATTACTACTTCTGTTCCATATGTTAAAAGGAAGGGTGTTTCGCCCGTTGCCATTCTTGGGGTTGTCTTATAGGACCAGAGGATATTGTTGAGCTCTTCTAGCCATGCCGACCCATGCTCGTGGACCCTCATCTTGAGCCCTTCTAAAATGGTCCTGTTGGTGACTTCAGTCATCCCATTCGTCTGAGGGTGGGAGACACTAAACATTTGAATGCGTGGTAGTTGAACTGAGTCCCGTTATCTGCAATGATCGGGATGCCAAAATGTGACATTATGTTTTTGCTGAAGAAGGATGTCACTTGCTTCGGCGTAATGGTTGATAATGGTTCGGCCTCCACCCATTTTGTGAAATGGTCCACTACTACAATGACCCATCATTTTTGCTGCTTTACCCTCGGTAACGGTCCCACCAGATCGACGCCCCATAGAGCGAAGGGCCATGCCGCCTGAATTACGATCGAGGCCTTGCAGGCGCCGAGGATGCCTTCGCATATGCCTGATAGGATTCGCAGGATTGAACTAAGTTCTTTGCATCCAACTCCATCGTCGGCCAATAGAAGCCTTAGAGTTTGGCCCTTCTCACCATTATGTCCTTCTTTTCATGCTCATCGCAAAGGCCTTTGTGAACTTCTCGTAAGATGTAATCAGCGTTGACTCGCCCCACACACTTCAGCCAAGGGTAGTTGATAGACTTTCGGAATAACTGGCCACCGATGATGACGTAGTGGAAGGACTTACGTACTATATTTTGGGCTTCACACTCCTTGTTTAGGAGCACATTATGCTCCAAATACTTAAGGATGGGAGTGAAACACTCATTCTCCGCATCTGTCTTCATCACTTCTATCTACGATATACTGGGTATGCCAGTCTTAGTAGGGCACATGGAAGCAAAATCTCCTACTCTTCGCTTGAGGCCCCTTTCACCAATCTATCCACCTCTACATTTAGCACTTTAGGGATCTGTGTTATTGACATCTTAGTTCCTACAACATGTATTTCCCTGATGAGGGAGGTTATCTTGGTGAGTTATTATCTCATGGCCTCGCTCTTAGCTTTGTATTCGCCTTCGAATTGTTTAACCACTAATCCTGAGTCACTAAATATATGGATGCATTTGGATTTGAGAGCTTTGATAACCTCTAACCCAAAGATTAGTGCTTCATATTCTACCATAATGTTGGAGGCGTTGAAGTCAAGCCTCGCAACTTACCGAATCACTATCCCCTTCGACCCTTGAATGAAGATGCCAATGCTTATCGCCGCGCTGTTAGAACTACCATCTATGAACATACGCCATCCCTCTTTGGGACGTTCCTTCGATGGTGGAGCTTCATGCACAAAATCTGCCAGCACCTCAGCTTTCATCGCGGCTCTTGGTTCGAAGCGGATGTCGAATTCTGAGAGCTTAAGGGATCATTTAGCAAGGTGGCCTGAGGATTTAGGACCCTGAAGCACTTTTTTGAGCAGTAGGTCCGTGCGGACTATGATTGTGTGTGCTTGAAAGTAGTGACACCATTTTTAGGAGGATAATATTAGTGGGAATGCCACTTTCTCCATTCAGCCATACCTGAGCTCATCCCCTTTTAGAGCGCGGCTATTATGGTAATTAGGAATTGGTTCCCTCTTCCCTAACAAGCACCATTCCCATCGCCTCCTCCGAGGTAATTAGGTAGAGGTAGAGCGGTGAGCCTGTAATAGGTTGGCTCAGCAACTGCTGAGAGACCAAAAAGGCTTTAATTTCCGCAAGTGCCTTGGTGCAGTTACCCCCCACACGAATTTCTTAGCCTTTAAAGCTTTGTAAAATGGGATGCATTGGCGAGCTACACTCGAAAAGAAACTCCCCAGGGCATTGAGTTTGCCGTTAAGGTGCTGAACGTCTTTAATGCTTTAGGGTTCCCTCAACTGCAATCCTGCCTTTATCTTGTCAGGGTTAGCCTCTATTCCCCTCTACGAGACTAGGTATCCCAAGAATTTTCCTCCTGCTACTTCGAAGGCACATTTCTCAGGATTGAGCTTCAGTCCATATTTTTCCAAGAGGGCGAGCACCTTTGCTATATCCGAGGCATGCTATCCTTTTGCTTTACTTTTGATGATTATGTCATCAACATACAATTCCACCTCCTTCCCTATCATATCGCCGAAGATGTCGTTCACCATCCGCTGATACGCGGCCCCCCGCATTTTTGAGGCCGAAGGGCATAACGTTGTAATAGTAGTATATCCCCTCGTGAGTGATGAATGATGTTTTTTCCTTATCCTCCTCGACCATTGGTATTTGGTTATATTCCGATGCCGTTTCTAGCATGGAGTAAATTTCATAACCCGCTATAGCATCTACCCCAACATGTCAATGCTAGGGAGCGGGTAACTATCTTTAGGGCATGCTTTATTCAAATCTGTGAAGTCCATGTACATGCGAAATTTTCCCTTCGCCTTTTTGACCAGAACCACGTTGGTGATCCAATCGGGATACCGCACGGCCTTAATGTGGTAGCTTTAAGCAGTCGGGAGACTTCCTCCTCTACGGCCTTCTGTCTTTCCGATGGGTGGTTTCTTCGCTTTTGTTTGATAGGCTTGGACTGGGGTACTATGTTCAGCCTATATTCGGCCACTTCAGGGCTTACTCCCATCAAGTTCGCTGAAGTCCATGCGAATGCATGGACTCAATCGCGCAGTATTGCCAAGATTTCTTCCTTCATTTCCTTTTTCAGTCCTTCAGACACACGTGCTTGTTTTCCGTCCTCCAGGGTTACCGCCACCATGACATCCGGTGGTTTGGTCATGTTCAAGTTCTGCTTCTATGGTTAGAGGTTCTTCCTTGAGGGACATTAAGTATCTTTCCTGAGTGGCTTGCTGATTTCCATGGGTAGTGGCTACCCCCTGGTGGGTAGGCATTTGGAGTGTTAGGTACAAAGGTTAATGACGCCTTCGAAACCTATGATGAGGGGGCGCCCTAGGATTATGTTGTAAGCCGGAGGGATGTTTACAAACAAGAATTCCACCCTAGTCTTCCATCTGGGGCCACTCTGTCCTAGTGATATGGATAGGTTTGCCAATCTACAAACATGCACAGCGTAGCCACCAAGTCCTATTAAAGGTGCCTGATGAATAGAGAGATGGTTAGGATTTCCCTCGATAGCATCAAAGACCCTTCTGGTCATGACGTTGACTGAACTACCCGTATCTACTAAGGTGCGCTTGACCTGGAACCCTTCCACCGTCATCTCGATCACCAGCTCGTCATTGTGTAGTGATGGTTTCTTTTCTTGGGAGAAAGTATAACATGTCTCACCTCCTCTGTCTATATTGTTGTAATTGAACGTGTTATCTCTTTTCTTTTCTTCTGCATGGTCCCTCCAGCAATCACGTGTATTAACCCTCGGGGAGTGGGTTAGTTAGCACACGGCAAGGCAGTTGATAGCCTTGTTTGGCATTGCGTGGGTCATCTTACTGAGGGGGTCTCCTACTTCATCACACTATCTTTCGTTCGACGAATTGTGGAGGAATCGATTCACTTATCCTTTAGCGGCCTTCTTATTCAGCTCGCGAGCCAGTTCTTGGCAATCTTCCATATCATGACCCTCACTTTTGTGGAACTCACAATAGGTTCCGGGCTTCCCGTTGTACTTCATCTTAGGGGGGATATTTGATATCCTCCCCATTCTTCTCAATCCACATAAAGACTTCCTCTTTCTTGGTGTTGAAGGGGATGAATCCATCTACCTCAAGCCGAGGTGCCTCCGGCTGAAAGGTCTGTCTGCGATCTTGCTCTCACCTCCCAAAATCTCAACGCTTCACCAGCTCCTCCCTTGCGACAGCCTCAATTTATTTGGTATTTCTTTTGTGGGTTTCCCATCATACCCATTTCTTGGCCTTCTACATCAGTGTTGCCAAGGTGGTAGGTCTTTCAGTAGAGATGTCCTTTGCTAAGTCTATGCTGTGGTAGTTTCTTGCAAGTACCTCCGAGGCTATGTCAATATTGTAATCCCTAATTTTAAGGGCCACCTTCTAGAATCTCTCCACAAAGTCCGCGAGGGGTTCATCAGTCCTCTACTGAACCATTTGCAAGTCCTGGACCATTTGGCTAGGTGGTATGGACGTGATGAAGTACAGGACGAAGCTCTTTGCTATCATGTCAATGCCTATTATCGACCTAGGTTTGAGGCTCTCGAACTAGTGGGTTATGGGCGCAATCAACGTAGTTGGGAATAATTTACAGAGCATGGAGTTTGTAGCATCGGTAGCCTCCATGCATTGGCAAAAGTAACGAACGTGCGCCGTGGGGTCCCCCACCCTTGAATACTTGCGCAAGCGGGGTTGCTTAAATCCTCTCAAGAACTATTAAGCGAGGATGCGAGCGCAATACGGCGAGGCGGTCTCAGCAATGTCGGGTACAACAGGCTCCATCCATCTTTCTACCGGGAGAGCGTCAACTCTCTTGGCTATTGCGGTGTCTAAGTCCTCTCTGTCCGGCTGGGGTTGATAAGGGTATATTTACACTTATTATCATGAAATTTTCAATCATAAAACGATATGGTTTTGTTTCATTTTATACTTCATATAAAAGATTTCATGTGGTATGTAGTTGTTTCTGATGCAAATGCAGAAACTAGGTAAATATTGGGAGTAAAATGATCCAAAGTGGAATTCTATGTAAAAAGAGTAAAAAAGGTGCAAAAAGATGCGTGGAACACAAGGATTTGGCTTAGGATCGATCTGTAAAGTTGCAAGAAGAATTTTGAAGAAAATCACAATTCACGGTCGTGACACCCATTCACGATCGTGAATTGTTATTCTTCGAAATAGAAAGTTGTCAACCATTAGTCACGATCGCAACATGGAATTCATGGTCGTGACTTGTGACGATTATTTGTTATCTCTTATCAACTACCAACCTCTATATAACAACGATCAACCACCATAAACTACCAATCGAAAAGACACCTTTTGGAAGTCAACCAATCATAAAAATGTGCCTTTCCATTGTGGATGAGGATGAATCTTTGCATCCAATCATATTGAAGTGATGCAACTCTTAGCCAATATACACGACTCTTCGTTTGGATAGACGCAACCCTTCGCACTCTATAAATAGGGTTCAAGACCAATCATTTTCATGACATATGGTGTTTTGGCATGAATAGAAGGCATTGAATGATAGTATGCATGTATAGATAGAGAGTGAAAATATCTAGATTTCGCTACGTTCAAAGTCTTAGCGAGAAAAATGTATAAGTGATTTGATTCCTATTTCGATCACTATATTTCTACACAAATTTGAGCATTTGTTGTATGAGTGTAATTGCGAAGCACTTATCAATAAAATTTTTCATTCTTAAACATTCTTTTATTCGAAATTCACAAAGAATAGCATCCTAGGGGAGGTTCTGTACGAGTCGAGACCGAATTCAAAGTAGAAGCAGGAATTGCGGGAATTGACGACTCCCATTAAAGAGTGGATATGGTTTGATCAACTTTAGCTTTCACTTGCATACCTTTCAACTTTACTTTGTTTTCTGCTTATACTTTCTATTTAGAAGTTTATGATATGTCTATGTATCATAACGAGTATTTCATCTCGTGTCATTTATATTAATTAAGTTATATGCTTTTGAGTTAACTTTAAGAGTGATTTCAGGGTTAACAAGATTATGTATAATCATTGGATCTGTGATTTTAATGCTATTTAGTGAGCCAATATTTTTGGAATGGTAACTTGTTAAATATGGCTATGTGAGAGTGACCCGTACTAAGCATAGTAATATTGTTATCTAGGTTCTTATAAGTGTCATAATTCATTGATCCTAGACTTAGAAAAGTCATCTCATGTGTTGCTATGCGGTGAATTATTTAATATTAGGGCGTCTAGAACCGTATTTGTTGAAGTTATTTAGTGTATGAAATATTCTTGATGATTTTGCATGTTTTTCTCTGTTAAACTTGTTCTTAGGGAATATCTATATATTTTACATCTTCTCTAGTCTGTTCATACATCTATCTATTTATCTGTCTATCATCCAAACCCTTAAATCAAAATCACCTATTTTCGTTTACCCTGTAACTCTAATTGGTCTTTAGAACCGAATCCCTTCCCTGTGGGATCGATATCTTTTAAAACTACATTGAAACTGTATACTTGCAATGGCTACCATTTTTCTATTTAGATAAGCGCTATTGACAACACCTACTCGTATTTTGAACTTTTATCTTATCGTAGAGAAGTGGGGAACAAGTTTTTTGGCTTCATCACCGAATATAAGCCCTCTAAATTAGTAAAGTCAAAACCTTACGATCAGGTGTCGAATGGGTATCCTTCACCCTGATCTAGCTAAACTCCCTTCGCTATCAATGAAGGTTCTGCATTGCTCTTACGTATTGAGATCCCACCACCGCGCTGAAGTGATTCTTCTGCAGACTCCTTGGCATCTTATCCTGAGGGTTCTTATTTTATTTTTCCTTGGGCTTGTGGCTTTTCTATCCTCCGAGGTTCGTGGGCGGTGGTAGGTGTATCGTGAACGACTTTAGCCAGCCATTGACGGAGAGCCTTGTGAAATATGTCACGTCTCCAACCTCGCCATTTACCTTTCTTGGTATAAGCTCTAGAGAAACTATTACTCCTCATTTCGTGAATGCAAGATCTCGTTCATCATGTTTTGCATAAGGGCCATGACCGCATTTTGTTGCTCACTTTGCTTGACAAGCATGGCCACCACGTCTTTCTCCGTGGCTTTCCTTCTTCTTCTTTCTTCAAACATCTCTTGCCCCGTGGAAGTGGGTGCCTTTGCTTATTGTGGGGGAATTTGTGCCACCTGATTTGAAGTCCCGTCTTTGTTCCCAGGCTCCGGTATGTCTAAGAATAGAATGGTCCCGGGGTTAGAGGGGGTTTTGTTGGCTTGTTTAGGGGAGTAGCCATGATCTTGGTGGTTGATCCACGCTCACAGCATCAATTTGGTATCCATCAAGTGAAGTTCACAACCTTTAGCGTCCTCGGATTCCTGCGGAACAAGTCTCTGGCTAGAAGTGTTTCCGGCGAAGACCCTCCGATGCTAAAGTTAGCGAATTGAGAGGGGAGGTAAGAGTGGGTTCTCAGAATAGCAGTTACCTTGAAAGTGGGAGATTGCCTTGCTATTTATAAGAAGTTGTGTAATGATGATGGGCAGGGTCGCCCGTGAGCTGTGTGCAAGTGACAAGTTGTTTAGGGGTCTTTTCCGCCGTCGGAGCATTAAATGCTTCCCCTCTGTCTGTCAGGTTTGCATTTAATGCGTCAGTGGAGAGATAAGGAGTGCGCTGAATTGGCAAGAGTCGCGTTGAAGGTATTTCAGCGCAGATGCGGAGGGTATTGCTGAAGGAGTAATTCGGCCTTGGGGCTTCGGCATTAGTTGACCCATGGGCGTTGAGGGATTTTCATCTCATGTGTGTTTCAGCGTGATCAACATGCTTCTTGGCAAAGGACACGTGCTGTTGCTGAAGCATATTTTGTTGAGGAGGCCTTTCTTACTAGGCCAAGATGTGCTATTTGGGCTTTAATGGGCCTTGGTATCAGTATTATTTGTGAATATATTTCTTTTGTTAATATATAACATATAGAAGGAACAATATGATTAAATTCATAAGATACATATGCTATATTAACAATGGTAGTAAAATCTCTCATAAATTTTTGAAATACCCTGTTTCTATAAATGGAACCTGTTGAAAGGAAAAGTCTACAATACATTATATGTATTGCCATGTATTATAAAATTATCTTAAACTAATTATTTTAGTTAATAATTTCTTACTTCAATTATTTTATATATTATATTCCTTACCGAAAATGTTTTCTATCAATTTCTTTTCCACTTTCTTAATTTGATACTAATAATTTAATTACAATACAGTACTCATTCATTTTCTTTAAATTAATGTATTAAATATTTATAGTAATTGTAAATCCGTTAATTTATTAGAAAAAATAAAAAAAAGTATATTTAAAAGAGGTGTTTGATCTCACAGTCACTACGTAGAAATATATATAT
>CATIWQ010181146.1:0-12974 GCA_949673415.1 Euphorbia schlechtendalii | reverse complement strand
GGGAGCTGATATTCTGGAGAGAAAGAATAAGAGAGAGAGCTAAGAAATCCCAGCAAAAACATCAAAAGAAAATCCCAAAAACACAAACCAAAATTCAAAGTTATTCAGGAAGCACTGCCTTCCCTCAAAGAGTAGATCTCTGCTCTCCATTTCCGTCAAAAGATGCAAAACCAAACCAAAGAAACAAGGAGAGCTTCCTGGAGGACTTCATGGACCTTGAAGAATGTGGATTCATGACTACAGGGTAAGCCCCTCAGTTCCTAGAGTTACTACTGACATTTATATGTTGTTTGTTTTGAAGTTTCGTTTTGTTTCCGGTTTTTTCCATTTTTGCGCACCATTCTGTCTCCTGCAATTTTCAGTATGATTTCGAATATATTTGGTATTTTCTTTACAAAAAAATATTCTACACATCCTGAGCTTTCCAGAATGATAAAGATCATCAAAATCCATTAAGTATAGCGAAAGTTATGATCGTTTGAAGTTTTGGATTTTGCTTTTGTTGTTTTCTGTGTTTTCATGCAGGTCTGGAAAATTGATATCTTTAACAATTTCACCTGATACCGTTAACATTATTACCTGATGCCGTTAATGATATCGACCTGGTAGAATGCAGTTTTGCTTTGTTTCGCTCCGTTTCGAACCGTTTAAGCCCGGAATGACCCGTTGAGATCATCCTGAGTTTAGAAATACATCGTTGGGGGTAAAAAACCTTTTATTTGTAATTATTTAGGATTTATATATGATTTATTAATGTATTAATATATTAATTAAAGCTCAGAGTAGCAACGGAAATGCTTGGGGCCATTCATATCGATATCGCCATTCACGAGGAAGTCGATAACGATATGAATGGCATCGTTAACGTTGTTAACCCAAATGATTACTATATTATGCGTGTTTGGCCTAGATTTATCTTTCTAAATATTGTTTTAGGTCACCCCCATGAAGGGAATAAAACACGTTCCCAGATAGCAGTCCTCAGCACATTGCCATGCGGTCATTTTCACTAATAAAATCGACCAACATTCGTGTAAATAAAAATGAACAATTTTCATGAAACAAGAACTTCCAAATCTTCGTTATTTTTACCTCGACCATACGGGTCTTGCCAAAATTCAAATCGAACATACATGGTACACTTGGTACATATGTGTAAATATTACGCCATATCTTGTGCCAACCCTTGTGGATGCAGGATAGATGTATGTTAGGATTTAATTTCCTTCGGGTATCGCTTTCAATTTCGAAATCCAATGTAATATTCATTAGATATCGATGTATTCTAGGTGATTGTATCCCTTAGATTTTGATGTATTTAGTCGATTTGTAAAACCCCTAGCCCAATGATGTAATTAATACCCCGTAGAATAGGCGCATTTAATTTCCTACGTGTTTACTTTTCGCAATTTACTTATCATTTTATGCATGCGCGATAAACATAAACTAAAAACATCTAGTTTAGTTCGAATATTATAAACATGGTTTCTCTCATAGTGTAATTTAACTCAAATGATGACAAAATAGATAACTCATCCCGGACCCGAATCTCTGAACTATGGTATCGCTTAGGCTTAACGGATCTAGGCTATACCGAAATTTCCCAGAAGAGTTGATTCGGGTGGCGACTCTGAGTACCATGGGCTAGAGATCCCGATCTCGAGTCTTTTAAGCTTGAAAATCACTCTTTTCAAAGCAAAACACTCTTTTCCAATGTGCTTTTCCAAAAGCCCAAAATCATCATTTTCGAAAACCCCATGCCTAATCTCACTAGGCCGGCGCCTTGAGGCGTCCGTGCTGGACCTCCGAAACATTGTCCGCTCACACTGGTGACTCTACTGGGGATATCTTTTTTAAACTTAAAAGTTTAAATGATTTTTGAATGAGTATTGAAAAGTCATCAAATGAGTTAACCCACATTTAAAATATCGAACAAAGCATATGCATTAGACGAATTACCCATTAAGGTTAGGTTGCCCTATTTGACCGAGAAGCTTGCGAAAGTATACTTCGTGACCCCCTGGTGATCAAAGGAACCTAGCGATTGGATCACTTGTTGCCATATCCCATGGAATCTCTTCAAAAAGAGGGAAAAGTGTATCATAGTGCAACAAGAACCTTCTACATCGATAATCATGACCAAGCTCATATAAGGAAATCGTAGACACTTTCCCTAGGTTTACCAAAACAGATGCATCTTTTGTGTAGTTTCGCTCCTTAATACTTCATGGTATTAAGGTGATCCAAGCCTAGATTTAGGAGCCTAACCCTTATACGTGGGAGACATAAGGTTGGAAGTGATATGTTGTGTGCTATGTGATATGTGTTCATCACATCACCACATTTTTTCATGAAAAGCATCATGCTAACCCACGATTTATTGTGCAGACACAAGTTATACGCAAACATGTCATTATCCTGACACCATTTACCTAGAGCTAGACAGACGTGATGAGACAGCATCACCTAGGATTAGGATCACCCATGGTCAAGATAGTGCTTACTAAACACTCAGACCTTTATCCGCTTAGATACATAGAATTCTAAGCCTAGGGTATGACACATTGTTATACCCGAACTCGAACCTAGAATTAGAAGACGCAATGAGACAATGTCACCTAAGATTAGGGTCACCCATGTTTGTGTTCTCACACATGAATCTCTTGGAACACCTCATTCCCAAAAAAATAAGGTATAAATCATTGTTTTACTCGAACTCAAACTCACTGAGAGTAATCCTTGGCGATGAACTCTCAAAGTTTGAATGTGTATTACCACTTGGATGATAGGCGACCTTTTTTTTAGTTTATTTGTTTTAAAAGGATTGGCAAACATACCCTTGCATCCTTAGGATGCACCCCTATAAATGAATTTGGAATGTTTATTACTACTCGAGTAATAGGCAAACTTCATTGTTTTGTTTCAAATGGATTGGCAAAACATGAATCACCTTAACCTCAAACACTCACCACACGGGTTGGGTCTTGTTGTCATTTGAGTCACGTCTTTATTACTAATGACTAACCCCAGTTTATTTCAAAAGGATTGGCAAACCACACTTACCTTCGGCAATAACTTTTTACTCATCATGGCATACTAACCTTTATATTGCAGCCATTTCATGAACATTACATGCACTAGTTCATAGTCGGTCAAGCATGCATTTCACTTCTGACGACAGAAATTATCCTTGCTTCAGTTAAATCTTGGAAGTGGTCGAATCATCGGCTTATTCGGACCTCTCCCATCGTGGCTCACCAAACATAATCATTTGTAAATGGTCTCCCATACATGGATTCCAGCAAGGATTCGGATTCAGATTCGGGTTCAGGGTTCAGCTCTGGACTAAGATCAGTGAACAACTTAGGGAAAATTGGTGGAATGGAAGACTAACAGAACGTGTTAGGGGGAACTAATCAACTAGACCAGGGTGGGCCTGCTACCACCCAGTCTACGATAGGCCAAGAAACAGCCAATGCTCTCAATGCATTTCTTCACAGTGACCAGTTCATTCAAGCTATCCAGTTCTATTCTCGCCCTAGATAGCCAGAGGGCAGGGCGTCAGACCAGGAGCCCGTTGGTAACCTCCAAGGTCCTACTACCACCACCCACCCTGTGGCTGGGAGACCTGGCTTTACCCCTCACATCCTCCCGTCTCCTAGCACCCAATTCGAAGTTGGCCAAGTGGGGCCCACATTTTCTTAGACACAGTCCCCTTTTCAATTTGGATAGAATGGCTCCTGACCAGGCCAGGCGACAAGCAGTAATTATCATATGATTGTAGAACCGCCAGCTCAGCCTGCATAACCAAGTTACCATTAGGGGTCTCAGCAGCTGACAGCCATAGTAGGGCCGGGAGCACCGTCTTAAGGGTTCATTCCAAGTATGCAGACATCCTATCCTAGGCTGGGATCTTTCCCAAGTTTCCAAGCTCCGCCTAACAATTATGGTACAAACGTCAACACTATGGCTATGCAATGCCAGGGTCAATTCCCGCCTCAACCAACTTATGCAATACCTCCCAAGGGCCCTGTCTATCTTCAGGTTCCATATAATCAGTTCAATGGTTCAGCTAGGCAGGAAACGGGTTACTCAGTTCCCTAACCTAGTATGGAAGAGATGTGGCATCAATTCTTAGTGACCCACGCATCACAGCACCTAGGCTTCCAGGTCACCGCCTACCCGGTGCCACCCACTACACCAAGTGATGAGTGGCTCCTCGAGAACTTTACCATGCCAGAGATAGTGAAATTTGATGGGGAGGGAGATCCCTAGGCCCACTTAACTAATTACCAGATGGTAATGAGAGCACAACGAGTCAGCGATAAAATGCTGGCAAAAATGTTCATAGTCACGTTGGTAGCCCCAGCTAACTAATGGTACAACAATCTACCCCCGGAGGTGTCCCAAAACTGGGAGCGCCTTTCAGCAACTTTGATAGAGTAGTACGGCTTCAATTCTTAGATGAAAATGACCATGCAAAACCTAGAGGCTGTGAGATAGAAACCAGGAGAGCTGTTCAAGTCATACTACACTCGGTGGATGGCTACACAAGTGTTGTTGAAAGATCATCTCAGTTTATCAGAGATGATTGCAAAATTGATAGCTTGAGCCCTGACGGAATACATAGAGAAGTTAGGAATGGATGCTTACCCCTCTTATAACGCAGTATTTGAAAAGGCCTAACGAAAGGAGTGGCTCGTATTCCTTAAGATGATGCCTAGGGAACAACTAGTTAGCAAGTCATGGTCCCAGAAGAATGAATCAGGGGCATCATCCTCCAACCCTACACAGTCGAAGGGGAAGCAAGCTGATGAATACTAAAAGGTGACCATTAGGAAAGAAGACCCTCCGCATGTGGAGGATGAGAATGCTAATGATGTCATAATTAGTATTTTTAAACGCTTTTATGTTAACAAACTCTATCAATGAGGCTTTTGAATCTTTAAATGCTTCAAACTTTACTTGCTTGATTGATATTCTTTTAGATGACATCATGCATTCCCATAAGCATATGCATAATGTTTTTAGCACATGTTACATGTCATTTCATGAAATTAACTTGGGTATAAATGGATTTCCCACAATAAAGTCAAATGATTTGACTCTTGAGAGGAAGTGAGAGACAAATACATGTACTTAGACAACACATGTTAGCAATTGCTTCATCTTACAAGGATGAAAGATCAATGGAAAGATCTCTAAGCATGAAACATCCACTGACTCATCCAAAGTTCAAAAGGATTGGAGCTAGAATAAGGCCAAAATGTCAACCTAGCAAGTTGAGACCAAACAACAGACGTAATGTCACAAGAAGGAGTTATATCGTTGAACACGTCAACAACTCCGTCACAAACATTCATAAGACCAAACAACCGATGCGATGTTGGATCGTTGAACATGTCAACAACACCATCATTCATGGGATAATCAAACAAGAGTTAATGCTAAAGATAAAAAGGAGTTAGACAGTTTAACATGTCAACAGTTCCTTCACACAGCTTGCTACTATTTATGGGGTAATCATCACACCATCGAAGGAAACACCAATGATCAAGACTCATCATCACATACACCTCAAGTCAGCAAAGAGGCATGAACACCAACCAACCGATCAGAAACATTGAATGAGACCACAAATGAAGTCATGAACATGGATGGTGATGAACCTACCAAATCAACCAAGTGTTACACAATTGCTATCACACATAGGTGAAAGAAATAAATCAGTGAAAAGCAGTACGAATAATAAAATAAATTTGTAATTAGCCTATCAGTTAATACTCAGTCAGTTGAGCAAAAATTAAGGCCTATTTTCAAAACACAAAAAGAATAATCCGATGAGTTAAAAACCCGAAAAGAGCGACTCAGGCAAAACTTAGGACATCGAGAGAACCACATTAATTAGAAAATCTGAAAAGGCTAATTAATAGCAAGAGTCAAATCATTTAAAACATTTATACCCCTGTTAAGTTCATCAATGAATTGTCATTTTTGCTGAATCTTTATGCATATGCTTATTTTGATTGCTTGTATGTCAATAATAGAATATCGCAAGTGAACATGAAAAAAATGAGTCTGCGAATTGAAAACCTGAAAGGCGGTCCAGGAAAAAGTTAAGACAAGGTTCGATAGATTGAAAACTCGCAAGGGGGATCTATGTAGAAGTTAGAACCAATATCAAATTCATCACCTTCTCCTCGGAACGGTACGTGCATGGCATTATATACTTCCTACATTTAAGGTAAATGGCTTCCAAGCAATCATCACCGACATAATACAGGATCAATGACTCCTCCAGAATTTCCTTGAACCAGAATAAAACTTTGAACTCGAATCTGATTCAACAAACCCATGGTTGTCACTCTGAGGGAGTCACCCATGGAACCCAAAATGAGATGAATCCTAGGGGCACTCATGTACAATCATAAGAGGGTATCAATTTGGAGACCTCCAAAGGGCCCTTCATGCAAAGAAGCTTCTACAATCGACTAGGCCAGCGCTCCAAAGCCAACGACGCCTACAACAGACAAACATACATCATGTGATAAATATTATTGATGCATAAAGTCATTCATGCATGCATACGCATCATATCACTTACAGGTAATGTTAAACCATGGTAATGCCATCAAGAAGATGTCAGAGTAGCACATCATCGAAATTGAGAAAGATAATGGCCTAACTCAAGCCATTTCAACTTTCATCAAATTCAAGCCTACCAATGCCTCTTTCAAGTAGCATTACAACATCATAAAAGCCTCCCAAAACAACGGAGTAATCATCGAGACATCCCCGAAAATCTCAAACTCAAATTTCCACATTTATCATGGGCTTGAAGAAAAATTCCTCAGAACCCTCATGTTTTAATTCTTGATTGAAGAGGTAAAAATTTTTGCTTTCGGTAATCTCAATCAAAGAATTAAAACATATGTAACCAATATCTACTAATAAAATTCCTCATTCTTGCAGGTACCCCTTCAATCCACAAGGGGCATCCATTTCAGACCACCACGGATTTCAATGAAGACTCACAGCAGTCAACACATCATCAAAGGCATGGAGCATACGGCTTTCATCCTTTCCCCCAGCAGTTTCCAGAGGTCACAGTCAACCCACGAACAACTCACATGGGGCATAAATCGGACTTTCTATAGTCCAAATCTTCTTCAGACTTTTTACAGTCATTGGACTTTCTACAGTCTGCTTTCCTTTTAGACTTTTTATAGTCATTGGACTTTCTACAGTCCACATTCCTTTTCAGACTTATTACAGTCACCGGACCTATTATTGTCCACTTCTCCCTGACTTATTACAATCAACGAACCTATTACAGTCCACATTCCTTGACTTTTTATAGTCATCCGAACTTTCTACAGTTCAAAAAACCTGACTTTTTACAGTCATCCAAACTTTCTACAGTTCAAAAAACTTAACTTTTTACAGTCATCTGAACTTTCTACGATTCAAAAACCCTGACTTTTTACAGTCATCCGAACCTTCTACGGTTTAAAATTTCAACTTTTTACAGTCATCCAAACCTTCTATAGTTCAAAATCCTGACTTTTTATAGTCATCTGAACTTTCTACAATTCACACCTTGTCCCAGCCTTCTCACGGTTATCGGATTTTCTATGCTCCACGTTGTTAGTAGGTTTTTCACAGCCTACACATAGGATTCTCAACTAGGAGAATGGAGGCACACGATCAACGTTCTCTCCCCAACGGCTCCGACGGTATTAACCAGCCAAAGGTTAACCTCCATAGAGACAGTCTTTGCCAATTGGGCAATTCTCCATGGGGCATCAAGAGACCAATTCCCGAAGGTCGCATCAAGAAGAAAACTTCAAGCCATCATCCCTAAGGAAGTGCTAACCGTGACCGGGCAGGTATTATCTCTAAACCCCACTACTCTTTCAATCGTGGGACCATACTCATCTCATATCAGCAGTGATCCTACGAGGGGCAGTCTGTGAGCACGGGATTTTTACTCCTGACTCGCGAGTTCGATGATGAATTGTAATATTTTCCCTTGTTAGCATTTCACATTTTGCAAGGTCTTGAAATCATCTGGGAATCATCTGCCTTGTTTCTTTGGGCCTCCTTTCCCTTTAGAAAGCCCAAACCATGAAAAAGCCCACTACTTAATTCGATATCGTTAATGATATCACCCCATATAGTTAACAATATCAATTTCACAAATATACCAAAAATCAGATCTTGCATTATTCAACGAAAAACACCCATCCCTCACCCACAATTTGGACTTTTTCTCCAAAAATGGCCTGTCACCATTATGCCAACCCACATGGGGGGAAGAAAAAAGAGAAAAAGATAAAATAGGTGGGTGAACTACCAAACCAAGAAAGGTGGACTTTTGGATTGAAGGGAGCCCATAAGGGTTTGATTTTTAGCAAAACAAGAAAGGGGGGAAAGGGAGCTGATATTCTAGAGAGAAAGAATCAGAGAGAGTGCTAAGAAATCCCAGCAAAAACATCAAAAGAAAATCCCAAAACCACACAAAAACACAAACCAAAATTCAGAGTTATAGATTTTAGAGCACTTCTAAGATTTAAACCTAAGGGAAGAAGTAACTCTTGTTCTTCCCTTTCTCATTTTACACATCATATTTAGGAAGGACTGCCTTCCCTCAAAGAGTAGATCTCTACTCTCCATTTCCGTCAAAAGACGCAAAACCAAACCAAAGAAACAAGGAGAGCTTCCCGGAGGACTTCATGGACCTTGAAGAATGTGGATTCATGACTACAAGTTAAGCCTCTGAGTTCCTAGAGTTAGTGCTTACATTTATATGTTGATTGTTTTGAAGTTTCATTTTGTTTTCGGTTTTTTCCATTTTTGCGCACCATTCTGTCTCCTGCAATTTTTAGTATGATTTTGAACCTGTTTGTGTATTTTCTTTACATAAAAAAATTCTACAAATCCTGAGCTTTCCGGAATGATAAAGATCATCAAAATCCATTAAGTATAGCAAAAGTTATGATTGTTTGAAGTTTTGGATTTTGCTTTTGCTGTTTTCTGTGTTGTCATGTAGGTCTGGAAAATCGATATCGTTAAAGATATCAACTGATACCATTAACAATATTACCTAATGCCATTAATGATATCGACCTGGTAGAATGCAGATTTGCTTTGTTTCGCTCCATTTTGAACCGTTTAAGCCCGGAATGACCCGTAGAGACCATCCTGAGTTTGGAAATACATCATTGGGGGTAAAAAACCTCTGATTTGTAATTATTTAGGATTTATATATGATTTATTAATGTATTAATATGTTAATTAAAGCTCAGAGTAGCAACAGAAATGCGTTGGGCCATTCATATCGATATCGCACTTCACGAGGAAGTCGATAACGATATGAATGGCATCGTTATCGTTGTTAACCCAAACGATGACTATATTATGCATGTTTAGCATAGATTTTTCTTTCTAAATATTATTTTAGGTCACCCCCACGATGGGAATAAAACACGTTCTTGGATAACAATCCTCACCACATTGCCATGCGGTCATTTTCACTAATAAAATCGACCAACATACATGTAAATAAAAATGAACAATTTTCATAAAACAAGAACTTCCAAATCTTCGTTGTTTTTACCTCGACCACATGGGTCTTGCCAAAATTCAAATCGAACATACATGGTACACTTGGTATATATGTGTAAATATTACGCCATATCTCGTGCTAACCCTTATGGATGCAGGATAGATGTATGTTAGGATTTAATTTCCTTCTGGTATCGCTTTCAATTTCGAAATCCAATGTAATAGTCATTAGATATCGATGTATTCTAGGCGATTGTATCCCTTAGATTTCGATGTATTTAGGCGATTTGTAAAACCCCTAGCCCAATGATGTAATTAATACCCCGTAGAATAGGCACATTTAATTTCCTACTTATTTACTTTCCGCAATTTAATTACCGTTTTATGCATGCTCGATAAACATAAACTAAAAACATCTAGTTTAGTTCAATTATTATAAACGTGGTCTCTCTCCTAGTGTAATTTAACTTAAATGATGATGAAATAGATAACTTATCCCGAACCTGAATCTCTGAACTATGGTATCGCTTAGGCTTAACGGATCTAGGCTGTACCGAAATTTCCTGGAAGAGCAGATCCGGGTGGCAACTCTGAGTACCATAGGCTAGAGATCCCGATCTCGAGTCTTTTAAGCTTGAAAATCACACTTTTCAAAGCAAAACACTCTTTTCCAAAAGCCCAAAATCATCGTTTTTTAAAACCCCACGCTCCATCTCACGGGGCCGATGCCTCGTGGCGCTCGCGCGGGACCTCCTAAACATCATCCGCTCATAAGGATGCTAGGTCGTTCTTCATGATCATTGCCCATTTTTCCAATAGCCAGAAACAATGTAACATGTGCTCATGTTCTGTTCGTTTAGTCTCTACACCTAGCGTAATGCGTTCTGATAGTTGGATATAAATTTGGTTTTGTCACACTCGCCTTACAATTTTTTGGTATCATGATTTTCTTACTTTAGGGAAGGGCTACCCATATTGTTTGCTACATCACTTTGGTTCTACATTTCATGGTCTCACCGTAACAATGAAATTTTTCACGATGGAGAGGCAAGCATTGATGTCTTCACCTCTAGTCTCCACCGTTGGTTTTTCTTTTCTTTGTAAAAATAGGTGTGTTAGTTTTTCGATCTTTGATATTCAGTTAGACCTAATGCTACTACTTTTTTGTAAGTGAAAAGTGATACTTTCCTTGTATATCACCACATTCTATTTGATATCAATTGATTTTTGGCCTTGTAGATTTACTAACATGTCCGGGGTGCCAACCTAGTTGGGATGTTTATTGCTAAGCGTTGGCAAAGGCCTTTTTCTTAAAAAAAACTTTCTGCTACCATAAAAGGTTCAGTTTTTTATACTTTGTCCTTTTCCTAAAAAACATTGTGAAAATTCATGACATGGATAGGTTCGTCCCTTTCCAGGGCTGGCCGAATTGTTCTTGTTCAAAAGGTCATTTATGGCTCACTTTTGCATACATTTGCGGTTTATAAATGGCCGAGCTCTTTGTTGAATATTCTATTTAAAGTGATGCGCAATTTTTATATGGATGGGATCTATTGACAAACGGAAAACGATTGCAACTCCATGGTCTTTGTGCACCAAACTAGTTGGTGCTAGGGGTTTGGGGATTAATAGATTGGTAAATGTGAATTATGCTATGTTGACCAAATTTGCTTGGAATGATATCACAAGTAATGGGGCCTTGTTTGTTCTCTTGTTATAATGATTCTTACAAAATGGTTATGCTTAAAAATGGCTAACTAACTTGAGTATTTAGAATTTACATTGGGCTGTGTTTGAGCTTTTCCATCATCATGTCAAATGGTTTATTGGTCCGAATTCTCATTTGATTTTTTATAATTCAAATTGGATTTTGCCATGTTTGGCAGAGCAATTTGGTTTGGCTTATAAGGAGATAGTTACTAGGTTAGTCCTTGTTTCTGATTTTTATTCAAATGGGGTTTGGCAGAATTTATCGGACGACATTCTCTCAATAATTTGTACATTGATTAGACAGGTTAAGGTGACTGAGGAAAAGCATGATGTTTGTGTTTGGATATCAGCAATTAGGGGAATTTTTTCGGTTAAAATGTTTTATTCGTGGCTTCAAAGCCAGATTTTACAATGCGCAATGGCTAAGAATTTTTGGAGCTTATTTATTTCTCCCTCACACTCTCTAATATGTTGGAAGGCCTTCACAGGCTACATTTCTACCGAAGAAGTGTTACAATGCAAGGGTTTCCTCATGGCTTCCATTTGTGTGCTTTATTTTTCAAGCGGGGAAGATATGACTCATTTATTCGTGGATTGTCCTTTTACAAAGGGACTGTGGCAAGCTGCTATGTCTTTGTTTGGCCATTCGATTGTCATGACAAATGGGATCAAAGGAGTGATAACATTGGCTTTTAAATTAAAATTCAACTCCCAAATTAAGGCTCTATGGCGCTCATGTGTAGTCTATGTTTTTTGGCTGATTTTGTACATTAAGAACAAGTTTATTTTCGAAGGACAGTATCTGTGTATTCACATGTCACTTCAACAGCTTTGGGCTCTATTGCGTCGTATGGTCAGGTGGGGTATGGACATGTATAGAACTCTCTGGTAGAAAGGGGAATTTTGAAGAATCATAGGCTACAACCAAGGTTCTCGAAAACCCTAAAAATAACAGATGTCCATTAGATTCCACCGCAGAACAAGGTTAAGGTTAATACAGATGCTTCTTCAGGTGGTGCCCCCGGTCCATCAGGTTGTGGTGCAATTTTTAGAGAACATAATGGCCATGTCTTATTTTGCTTTGCGTTCTAGAATGGTATTTCATTCTCTTTTTTGTCGGAGTTGAAAGTAGCCTTGTATGCAATTGAGGTTGCGGCTAATATATGGTGGAATTTTCTGTGGTTAGAAAGTGATTCTACATTTTTTGTTAATCTTCTTTTAGGCAGAGGATGCTCATTTTCGTGGCAGTTGAGGGAAATTTGGCAGAAAACTATTCGGATCCTCAATGGTATGACTTTGAGAGTTTCACACATTTATCGAGAGGGTAATGGAGTGGTAGACGCATTAGCTGCATTTGGCAGAATCTCCTCTAGTAATTATTCTTTTTGAAATGTAGTTCCTAATTTTTTCTTAGAACCTTATGTTTTTAACTTGAGTGGACGAAGCATGTTTCATTTCACTTAGTTCTTTTTTATTTTTTCCTTATTCTAACTATTTTTTGCGTTTTCATTAATAACATTTGGGTTTGGGTTTCTCATTTTGTATTTTGAGAGTGCCAGCCTAGTTAGGATGCTCATTCCAAAACAACCTCATTCGCCAACTTTCATTCAAAAAAATTAAAACAATTGATTAACAATATAATTGATAATTTAAACAATTTAAATAAGAATAATGTATTTGCTTTTATCAACTCTTCA
>CATIWQ010181115.1:0-23107 GCA_949673415.1 Euphorbia schlechtendalii | reverse complement strand
CTGTGGGTTCGATATCTTTTAAAACTACATCGTAACTGTATACTTGCAGTTATCATCATTTTTCTATTTGATAAGAGGTATTGACAACACCTACATTTTTCGTGAACAAGTTTTTGGCACAATTATTTGAGGATAAGCCTTACGAAACATTTCTAGCCAAGTCTCACGAACAAGTTCTTGGAACCATTAGTTATTAAACTTATCAGTGGAAAAGTGGTGAACATTTACATAGCTCGAAAGCGCAATATGAGGAACCTAAATTTCAGCTTCCTAACTATTGATAGATCACTCCCTCTTCATGAGGCCTTATACCGCCTGAACGCTGTTATCATTGGAGTTGTTTGACTTCTTGCTTACAAAGCAAAGTATGATCACAGAATAATTGCCAACCCTAACCTAAATGAAAAACACCAGAAGTGAAGCTCTTGCCTACTCGCAAGTTCCATGAATCATCGAGGGAATCGCTCATACGCGAAAATAGTTTCACCAAAGGATAATGTTGTGGATGTTATAGTGGATTCATCCTTTATTACTACGAAGTGGGAACCCCTTTCTTGCATTGCAATTGTAAGAGATTTGGCAATGGTTTCCAAAGTTCATGATATAATTAAGGATCGTAATTTTGCAACTCGGTTCATTACACCTTTGGGAGGAAATCAGATTTTAATTTCTTTCTACTCACTGACGCTCTTTCTGCTTTCATGGAATCCAATTGGTTTTTTCTTAACGATCTTCTCCATGATGTTAAAAAATTTGACATGAATTTTGTTCTGAAGGAATGTTTGGTGTATGCAGATTTCTTAGGTATTACACCAGGCATTTTATCTAGAGATTTATTCACTCAATTGGCTGGTTTGTTTGGGAACCTACTTCATATTGATTTTGACTTAGATACACCGAATAGGATGGATGTGGTGTCTTACCTCATTTTAGTCCCTTTAGGTTATTCAGATCGTAAAATTATTCTTAGAATGGGAGATGCAAAGTTTTCGATTCTAATCAGATTCCGTCAAGCCATCACTTGCTCCTCATATGCGACCAAACTGATCATAATGACCATGTTAGTGTGGAAACTTCACCATCAGATTATGCAGTTCCAAGCCCCTCTAACCGTTGGAATTTTCAGTCAAATGAAACTAGTTTCTCAATACACAATAGCTCTCTTCAGTCATCTTTGAAATAGCAAGATAGCCATGCAACAACAGAAGTAGCTACCGCCAATACTCTTACACTACCCGAACCAAGCTTTACCAATCATAAGAAAGCTGTTATGCCAGCTATAAAGTCCCATCTTCAAGTCAGTGGTAGGGCAGATTCTACCACGGAAAGTATACCATCTAATCCACAATCATCAGAACAGGACATTCGCAACATGAATAGGATAATTCTATTATCTCGTGATAAACCGATAACTGAGAATGAGTTGGCTTTCAATATTGGCTCCAAACTGGGTTTGTTCAAAGAAAAACACAAGAATGCAATCCTCCACATCATGGACTCCACCTCTGCTTCATGAATTTGGAGGTACTTCTCGATTTTAGTCATTATTTAATGTCTTTTAACTTAATTTGTTAGAATTTTAGAGGCGTGCTTAGCAATAAATCTAAGCAAGATTTTGTTCATTTAAATATTTGGAAGCATTAGGTTGATTTTTTGGCCCTCATCGAGACTAAGTTTGAATCTGTTCTAGAGTACACAATTCGTTCATTTTAGGGTCACAATAATTTTGGTTATCATATTATCCCTTCTCTTAGTCTTTCGGGTGGTATCTTGTTAACTTGGAATTCAACGACCTAACAACCACGTGTTACTCATTCTACGAATAGATGGATTATCTTTGATATAGTGCAGCCCCATTATTCTTTCCATCTCATTGTGCTTTATGGTTCTACAAGTAATGTTGATCGTAATTCCATGTGGAGAGATATATTGCCATTCTTTTGTAATTTCAGCAATGTGCTAGTGTGCAGTGACTTCAATGAAGTATTATCTCGGCTTTTGAACATTCTTGTCCAAGGGTATCCCAAATTATGAGTTGTTTTCAAGATTTTATACTTGAACCAGAATTGCAAGACTTACCTCTTCATGGTCGAAACTACACATGGCATAATAGAATTGGTTTCTCATGAATTGATTGAGTTTTAGCATCTTATGATCTTCTTGATTCTTGTCTATCAATTACAATCTCGACTATTGACACTAGCCTTTCTGATCATCTTGCTATTCTATTCCACTCTAAGCCCATTATTCGAGAGGGACCGAAGCTGTTTCGTTCATTAAATTTCTGGTGGGAAGACTCAGGGTTCTTACCATTTATTTTGTTAAAGTGGGATGCCATTTGTAAACTTAATGGCATCAGTGGTACCTCTCACAAATTACGGCTTCTTAGCATCAAGATTAAGTCCTAGCATGCTTCTAACTATGGTCACCTTGACAAAAGGATTAAAGACATGGAGGCAGTGATTCTCTCCCTCACTTCAAGTGATGTAACATGACCTTTGTCTTATATTGAAACCTCTCAGCTTGTTATGGAAAAAAGTGAGCTCTCACTTTTGCGTGAAATATGGAAAATGTATGACATCAATAATCCCAGGTATCGTGGACTTTGTTAGGTGATGACAATACCAACAACCGTATTTTTTGACTTGAGGTTGCTGGATCTCTTATCAAGGATGCAAAGCAAATTTCATTAGCAATCCATGAATATTATCAACAACTATTTGCTGCTGCTCCAGTTGCTGCTTTCTCATTGCAAAAGCTTGACTTTAAGAGAGTTTTAGAAGCCCAAAATGGAATATTGACAGCCCCATTTTCGATGGATGAGATTTGAAACGCAATCTACTACTGTGGGGAAAATAAAGCACTAGGCCTAGATGGTTTTAACTTTCACTTCTATAGATGATTTTGGGAGGATTTAAAACCTGAAATTATGAACACTATCACCAATTTTCACGCGACTTCTCAGCTTCCAAACTCAATTAAATCTTCTTTCATAGTGCTTATTCCAAAAACGAGGGTGCGGAGAGTATAAACAACTTTAGACCAATTGCTCTCATCCATAGGATTTACAAAATCATCGCTAAAATGCTAGCAACGAGGCTCCAACCGATACTCCCTCATGTAGTCCCCGAGTGTCAATTTACGTTCATTAAGGGAAGAAGCATTCATGATTGTTCTTTTGTGGCTTCGAAAATTATAAACAAGTTCCACTCTAGTCGTCGCTCATGGTTGGTGCTCAAATTGGATTTCAGAAAAGCTTATAACTGTGTAACTTGGGTATATATCGATGCGGTACTCACTAAGATGGGGTTTGATAAGAAATGGATTTCTTGGTTATCAAAATGTCTCAAGTCATGAACGACTTCCATCTTAGTTAACAGCACTCCTTCTACACTAATTCAAATTCGCAAAGGAGTAAATCAAGGTGATCCACTATCGCCTTTTATCTTTGTTTTAGCGGTGGAAGGTTTGAAACAAATGATTGATATGAGTATGGAGATGGGGCTGCTACTGAGCTTGGAAAATAATTCATCCGCACCAAATGCTTCACTCCTCCAATTTGAGGATGATACACTTTGTTTCCTCCCTCCCAACTTAGATGCTATTCCAAATTTCCTAAGGGTTTTGAAATGTTTTGAGGTAATTTTTGGGCTTTGTATCAATTATCACAAAAGCACACTCTCAGGCATTCATTGTCCCGATGAATTTTTACATTCAAGTACGTCGCTATTGGGTTATCGATTGGAAAAATTCCCTATCACTTATCTTGGTACTCCACTTTGCATTAAGCGAGTTCCTCTCATGTGTTGGGATCCCTTGGTGAAAAAATTCAAAAAATGGTTAGCTATTTGGAAGGGACGTTGCCTATCATATGCGGGTCGTTTGATATTAATTAAGTCAGTATTATCCTCTCTTCCAATTTACATTATGTCTATTTATAAGATTCCATCGTCCGTCAACGTAGTTTTGACTAAGTTAATGAGGAATTTCTTATGGCATGGTGACTCAATTTCTGTCAGTATTTGAAAAATAAGCTGGGTAGCAATTTCTTTACCGTATCATCTCGGGGTTTTAAACATTAGAGACTTCTCTATGATAAATTGCAGCTTCTTACTTAAATGGGATTGGAGGATTCATGATGCTAATTGCAGCTTTCTTTGGTACTCTCATTGTGTTGCAAGCTAAGGTTTACAAACGTGGTCAGATTTAAAGCGTATGGACAGCTCAAACCTTTTGCCGCTATGGAAGAATATTGTATCTTGTTGTCTTCGAAACGAAATATATTGCGATATTTTCACAGTAAACTACCATGTGTCTATTGATAGTGGATCATTAGCTTCTTTTTGGAACTATAATTGGACCTCGGAAAAACCGTTGTGTTATCTTTTTCCAGACCTATACTCCCTATGCAATAACAAGAAATGTTCTATCATTGTGGGCTGCACAGTTATATTCAGCTTGGATGCATATTCTCGGCCATTTTGGAAGCGTTATCTTCAAATTAGTACACGTGAGCGATGCTGCCAATTGCGTCATTGGATTCAACTTGCACTGCCCAACCTCTTCAACGTTGCTTCTACTCAAACGGTGGCAGTAGCCTCCAGTTCTTCTGTCACGATGTCGCAGCCCCATTTTAACTCTGACGATGATAAGGTTTGTTGGGACTTCAGGAGAGACATTCAATATTCAACTGCATCTTTTTGTAAGCTAATATAACTGTGACTTCACCTCCATTTGGGCCGCATGTCTTTTACCAAAGATTAAATTCTTTGGTTGGATGCTTTTTCATGGTAGCCTAGCAACGTGACATTTTCTGTATTCTCGTGGTTGTGCCTCAATTGTTGATATCACCTGTCCATTCTATGATGAAATTGAAATGATGGATCATTTACTCCTTTTGTGTAAGTCGGCATGTTTGGTATGAAACTCTGAAATGGTTAGGCATGCCACTACCTATTCCTTCTAGCCTAATGAGTTTTTATGACATTTGGCAAGAATTCTTTCACCCGGGTGTTCACTTGGACTTCAGTACTTACCTTTGGTTTATAATCACATGGAGGCTTAGAAGCGCCGCAATAAGTTTATCTTTGAGAGAAAGCATGATCAAGATGACATCCCTGTCTCTAGCATCAATTTCTGTTGGTTTATATTTCGTTGTAATAGACGTAAGGTTTGTACTTCGATTTCGGATTTGTTTGTTAATCCGGGTCTTTTCCTTTGTACCTAAGTTACCATTCTTCACTTGGGAATGGTAACTAATTTATTAATAAAAGAGAGGCGGGAGTTTTGTAGGCAAGCGAAGAAACCAACCTAGTTGGGGATCTCGTCCCAAAATTTTCTCCCCGTCTCAACCTTTTAGCTTTCGAAGGGTCACATTGATCCTTCGAGAGTTTTTTAAAAAAAAAGCTTAGACAAATAGGGAAATGAAATCCAACTCATTAAAAGTTTTCCATTTTTAGGATTTTCATCGAAATCAACAAAATATTTATTACAATATTTAAATGACCAATTTATCCTTTTCACTTTATTATAAAAAAAATTTCTTCTTAAGTATTACCTTATAACTTCATTTATATTTAATATTTTTCCTAATTAATACAAAGATAAATTAGAAATAGAGTGTTGAATGTTACATTCATATTTAAGAATGACCAATAAAAAAAATAGATAGTAGACTAAAATGAAAATGATTCGGCACAAAGGGAATACGTAGGTGCACTACTCTAGTTTCTTTGGATTCCGCTTATCATTTATTAGAATTAAGTGGGTCCATGGAGCCCTCTTTAATCTGAATAGATTCACCAATGCTCCCATGATTGAATAAAATACGTGATAAAGTGAATTTTAGTTTCACTTGCTTTACTAGTATTTTACTAAGCACTACTATGCAGTTTCTTCAAACCACTTACGTTTGATATATTTACATTTGATGAAAATTATACTTACATGTGAAATAATTGCAATTGAACTTTGTCACTCTTTACTTCCATTATTTGGTTAGAAAATTTCTTTAATTTATGTTTCAATATGTTTGTCGGAATCAGGTTGCTTGTATTCTTAGAAGAGCAATGAATTTTTGGACACGTCAGTGGAACACTCCATTTAGCTATTTAAGGGTATTTTATAATTATACACATAAATGGAATTAGAATTCAAAAGGCTATTAATAACACTTTAGAAATGTCCGAAATATTGAGTTAGTTCAGTTGAATACAATGGCCGAGGGAAGGGTGGGGGTAGTTGGACACGTTCCCACTGATGGCCGGAGAAAAGGTAGAACACCGATGATAACATTGTCAAACATTACTAGGCACATGGCTACCACGCGAGGGGCAATCCAGAAGGATTACAGCTATCCCAAATTCACAAGAGGCTAGGTCATGCTTTATCTCAGTTAGGGAATAGGTCCAGACGATCACCAAGCCGAGTCAGTTTACCTGCTTGGAAAGATCCCACCTGTTCAGGAGCAGAATCCAACCGAGATTCTACTACTAAAGGATTATCAAAAGGTGGTCCTCATTGATTAGGACTCTCATAAGAAACAAACTCTATCCTACCAAGAGTATAAGAACCTATTTAGACAAGAGTTCTATTGGAGAATAACTCACTCTCTTGAACAAATCAGGAGTCGTTTAAAGCCTATAAAAGGACCAATTGAGTCACCACTTAGAGGTACATATTCTAAACACTTAAACTCCTTGCCTCCTCTCTTAATTCTGATCTAACTTAAGTATCGGAGAGGCTACGTTGGTCACACGGCTAGTCCCCCATAGCAACTATTTCTGTCTTGCAGGAAACCGGAATCCTACGTCTAAAGGAGCATTAAGGAGTCAACTTCAGTTAGAGAGTTAACGCATGGAACCACATTCCAGACTAATTCTTCATTAGTGCGTTGAGCGTGAATTGATTCTTCTCTCACATGCAAGAACTTCAGTTCACACAAGAGAACTTTTTGATGACTGAAAAAACTTCTGAAAGCATAAATGGCCCATGATGGGATGAGCAGCGGTGCTCCCACAATGGTCGCGACCTCTACAATCATATCACTGCTTGTAACGGCCATCGAGCCAAACAGCTACGGATCCATGGAGGAGGACAATCCCCTCCTATGAGTACAACAAAAGTGTCAAATCACACTGGAGGAGATGGAGGCACATCGAAAATCAATACTAGATACATACTAGTCCTCAGGCATCATCTACAAAGATTTAAGAAAAGCTGGATTAACCAAATCCAGGCGGTAAACAATACTTGCGCGAAACCTAAAGGATGACTTGATGGTTAATTAAGGCAGTAAATAAACATTCGAACTAGCACGATACAGTTCCAAAACTTAAATTTAACCCTAAAAGATCTCCTAAGCATTCCATGATTGATATAATCTAAGTTGAAACAATCCATAGATGCTAATAGGTTTATAAAACATAATAAAAAAACCTAGCTTCTAAGTTAAAAGCATTGCCAGTTGATGCGTTCCTTTCCCTATCTTATAATAGTTGGACAGCACTCTGTAAGCAAAAGCCTCCAAACATGAACAGCTTCTATGACTAGTCCACAAGAACCCCAACCAACCAAAACATCTCATAGAGAAAGAACTCGTTAGTTAACAAGCAACTGCTAAACCGCTCGTAGACCAACCCAAAAGTATAAATTAGAAGACTCTTTCCAAAATATGAATAAGAATTCAAAAGAATTCTTGCGAAAGCAGAGAAACTTGTGGAGGATCTCTCAAAAAGCTTATGAAGAAAAGATGTCAAAACTCAGAATGAAAGGCTGAACTGAAGTACGTTTCAAGGAGGAGGAGCTCCTTTTCATGGCAGTAAATAAACATGCGCGTCATCCGTGCGGAGCTACAGGCTCCATAGGTTGACCCTTGCGTAGGGCCTACTTGTACGGGCTGTGCACTGCTACTAAATGGCAAGTCTTAATGGGCTTACCTTGTCTCACAAGCTAGGCTTGTGAGCTGCAGTTGATGGGCCTGCACTATAGGCATGCAAGCATTGCCCAGCAACGTTGTGGGCCTATAGCCCATGAACATACGTTGGTCCAGTGTCAATGCATGCTAGCAGTCTGCGAGCAATTTTATGGTGAGGCTACTACGTAGGAACCACCCATGAACATCCCGTATTCGTGGGGCCCACTCTCAATAGGAAAAATTTCCCTTATTCCACCCTATGCAATTTTCCCAACTCGTCTCTTTAAATCTTTAATGATTATTTGGTCCAACCAATTAATAATTCATCTAATGATTTTGGCTTTCCTTATATTCTCTGCATAGACCTAGTCTATAAGTTCTAACTAGTTTGGAAAAAGGCCTAAAGTGTGTGACCTCATACGGTCCCACAATATAGTGCCGCTAAAGGTTAACCTAAACTTAGCTTCCCATCTAGGAACCTTTAGGCTTAGTGTTCCAAAACAATATTGAACCTGATAATTCTAGACGATCAAATGGGCTTTCTAGCAAAGGCGTATGAACCCCCGATACTCGGAACGTCACATGTTTCTGACTTGAGCCGGTTCTGCAATAGTAACCTATATAATACACTCATTCTATCAAGTTAAGTACCATCCAGTTTATTGAGCTTGGATTAAGTGTTAGCTCATGTAATTGCCATAACTATCCTAAACTTAGACTTGTTCATGAAGAATACCACTCTCCTTAATGTATCAAGATTGACTAGAAACCCATTTGATCAATCTTATACTATGATAAGAGGTTTATGAGTGTGTCACTTCAACAAGAGGCCTTAAGGTACAACCATTATACCATTATATCAGGATCCGTATCCCATCTTGACTACTCGACTTACCAATGAGTAATCATCAATATACCCATAATCACTCATATCATCCTGATCACCAGGGTATGAATAAGTATGACCTAAAGTATAGCAACTCTTATATAAGGTAACCGGTTTTTCAAGTTTGAGGATACGTATATTGCTACTGCAATAAGATATGGCACCAACACATGGATATAGTTATTTTCGAGTGTCTATCTTATAGAGATCTCCAATGTATTACTAAATACATTCATGTATTAACTTAGGGTACCACCTTCAGCTCGTGAGATCGGCTACTTGGATCAAATCCAAGTAGTAAGCCTACACATGCTAGTCTACTCACTTTATTGATGTCCAGTCTCAATGAAACTATAACTAGGGATATTTAGACCATTTATAATAACATGTGTGTTCAGTTCTCACACCACATAGCTCCCACTATGTCCTCGCATTTCCATGCTATAAAATAATCATGGACTGTCTTATTAATGAACATATAAATATACGTAATAGCATCTAGATAATAGCAGTGAGATACATAATAAATAACCATCGATAAATAACAATGATGGTTTATTATTGGTAAAAATAATCTGAAGCCATTTGTACATTATAAACTAATAAAGATATATCGCCCTAATTGACTCTAAGGCATACATCATGTCTAACAATCTCACACTTGCACTATTATTAATTGCCCATGTGCTTCATACCATACTCATTAACATGTTGGATATGCTTAACTTGAGTCAATGGCTTTGTTAGCCCATGAGCTAGATCCCGATCCGTAGGGATGCATTCTAAGCTTATATCCTTTCTAGCTACTATCTCTTGAATGAGATGATACTTTTTTTAGTACGTGTCCATTTCTCTGATAGGACTATTGTTCCTTTGCCTGAGCAATAACTCCATTGTTATTGCAATAGACCACTATTAGATTTACAATGCATGGCACCACGTTGAGATTACAAATAAATCCCTTAAGCTCGACAGCTTGCTTAGTTACTTCAAAAGTAGTTATATACTCAAATTCAGTGGTTGAAACAACAGTCGTATCTTGTTTGAAACTTTTCCAAACAACTGCCCCTCCATTTAACATAAACACATAACATGATTGGGACTTTAATCTTCCTTGTCAGATTGAAAACTCACTTTAGTGTATCCCTTTACAGAGAGATTACTTTCTCTATAAACCAAAACATATCCTTAGTCATTCATAAGCACTTGAGGATAGTTTTAATGATAATCAATGCTTCTTACCTGGATCATATTGAAATCTGTTCGTGGTGCTCAATGCATGTGAGATATCAGGTTGAGTGCATACCAGGCCATACATGATGGATTATATAGCCAAAGTATAGGGTATTCCATTCATGCGCAGTCTCTCCTCTTATGTTCTCGGACACTCAAATTTAGAAAGGTTAATCATGTGAGACATTGGGAGATAACCCTTTCTTGATTACTCAAAGTTAAATCTAGCAAAAACCTTGTCTATGTATATACTTTGAGAAAGACCTAACAACCTTCTAGATCTATCATAGTAGATCTTTATACCTAGTATAAAAGCTTCTTCTCCAAGGTCTTTCATGGAGAACTTCTTTGACAACCATGACTTCACTATTTGAAGAAAAGAAAATTGTTTCCTATCTACAATATGTCACCGACATATAATACAAGGAAAATTATCACACTCCCACTAGCCTTCTTATATACATAGGGCTCATTAATGTTAGACACAAAATTAATTTCTCAGATTGTCTCATCAAACCTAATATTCCAACTCTTTGATGCTTGCTTAAGTTCATAAATGGACCTTTGCAATTTGCATACCATCGTACCATCCTGGGATGTAAAACCTTCAGGTTGTATCATATATACATCCTGATCAAGGTTCCCGATAAAAAATTCTGTTCTCAGATCCATCTACCAGATCTCATAATCATTATAAGCAACGACTGTAAGGAGTATCCTCATAGACTTAAGCATGGCTACTGGTGAAAAGGTTTCATCATAGTCAATACCTTTCTTTTGACTATAACCTTTTGCAACTATCCTTGCTTTATAGGTAATCACATTACCTTCCATGTCGATTATTTTCTTGAAAACCCATTTGCATCCTATGAGCTTAATCCCACTTAGAGCATCAACCAAGTTCCATACTTGATTTTTGTACATGGAGTCCATCTTTGACTTCATGGCTGTAAACCATTCATCAGACTCTTAGCCTTCCATTGTCTCCTTGTAAGTCTTGGGCTCATCATCTTCCATAAGGAAGATGTGCTTATCATTAGTGATGATATAAACATATCTCTCAAGAACGATTGGAGCCCGACTTGACCTATGCAATGTTAGTGTTATAATAGGTTGTTCCATGTTTGCACTTTCTTGTGTAACATGTGTAGAAATAATTAGTTGATTATCTATTTGATCCTCTTGAGTTCCTAGCTCAAGATTGCTCCCACTAGCTTTCGCAAGTATGTGTTCCTTCTCGAGGAACTGAGCTTTCCTAGATTCAAGTGCCTTTTGTTCCTAAGGATCATAAAAGGTATTCCCATAGTCTCCGTAAGGTAACCAACAAATAGACACATGTCAGACTTAGCACCTAACTTATCTGAACTTATCCTCTTTACATAGTAGGACATCCCTAAGCTCTCATGTGAGAAAAAGCTAGTTTCTTACCATACCACATTTCGTATGGTGTTTTATCAACTTATTTCGAGGGTACTCTATTCAGAATATGAACTACACTCTCAAGTGCATAACCCTGAAAGGATATGCTGGGTTCTGTTTGGCTCATCATGGAACGAATCCTATCGAGTAGGGTTTGATTTCTCCTTTTGGACACTCCATTGTGTTGAGTGTATAAGGAGGTGTCCATTGAGATAAAATACCATTATCCCTTAGATAATCTTGAAAATCTTGGCTAAAGTATTCACTGCCTTGATTAGATCGAAGGGTCTTGATACTTTTGCCAAGCTATTTCTCTACTTCGGTTCTGAACTCTTTGAATTTCTCAAAACTTTCAAACTTATGCCTCATCAGGTACAAATAACCATATCTTGAGTAATCATCGATAAAGGTTATGAATTAGATGAAACCTTCATGTGTTTTAACATTCATTGGACCACAAACATCAAAATGTATTATTTCCAAAGTTCTTGTGGCATGATGGCCCTTTCCTTTGAAAGGTTTCTTAGTTATCTTACCCTTTAAACAAGATTCAAACACCCCATAGGATTCTCATTCCATTGCGCCCAAGTCAACACATTTGTGTAACTTAGTTAAACGAGTCTCATTTATATAGCCTAGATGATAATGCCACATGTATGAAGATTTCTCGTTATCTATCTTCGATTTCTTAACGATGTTTATGTTTACAATTTCAGTTTTAGTATCTAGAACATAAATTCCATCCACACATATTCCACAAGCATATAGAACATTATCACATCGAATTTGACAATTTTTATTAGAAAATAAAATCTCAAATCCATCTATTGCTAAACGCGATAAAAATAATATTCTTAGTGATAGCAGGAATACAATAGAAATTATTCAAAATTTAAACAGGGCCACTAGGCAAACGAAGGTTATATGTCCCGACAACTGTTGCAGCAACACGTTCTCCATATCCAACTCTTAGGTCCATTTCCCTCTTTGCAAGCCTTTTACAATTCCACAACCCCTACATAGAGGTACAAGTATGAGTACCACAACCAGTATCAAATACCCATGTAGACTCATAAGGAATTGTAGAGAAAATCTCTATCATGAACATACTTGAAGTAGATGCCTCACTTGGCTTCTTCTTCACTTATTCAGAAATCCGAGCTTTGAAATCACATTTCTAGTGTCCAGGCCTTCCGCACATGAAACATATCCTCTTGGGCTTCTCCTTTTTAATGAAAACATATTTCCTACTATTTTATCGATAATCAAATAGCCCCATCTATTGAATTTTGGAAACTGGTCCAACCAATTTTCCTTAGTAGGTAACATCCATAGCCCATCCATCATGACCCCCACTATAGCATGTCAAGACATAACAAATGACCATGGTTGGAACCCATCCATTTGCGTTCCATGTAATTGCTAGTCCATTTGAGTTCTCTTTCTCGAGACGTGCATACCTAATTATACGAATCCTCAAATATGTATCTAATCTGGCATTCTCTCCACTAACATGGACAACTATCCATTTTTGTTAAGGCATCAACCCCATATAGTCTCATGACCAAACACATGTTAAGGGAAAACATGTTGTACATGTCCTTACATCCATTAATAAGGTTCATATCATGATTTATGATGGGAAGATAATTTACCGCCTTAATATTATTGTAGGGATTTTATTGGTGCAGCAGATATCGCCCTAGTCTAGGACTTATATGATGGATATAATTATGATAATAATTCCGGGATATTTGGAATTATTAATCTAAGGGAACATGCTTAAGACTAGAACATCATAATCATTCTATTATGCCAAGACTCCACATAGCATGCAAAATGGACAAGGCCCATGTTTAAGTTCTTGCACATATGTCTATAAGCTTTAACTAATAACTTAAACCGCAGTTGGAAAACCATATGCGGAATCCAATTCCCATACTAGAAATCAACTAAGTCATAAAAATCCCTTAGGTACTCTTGAACGTAATACCGATGGAGATTTCCAGGTAGGATAGGCCCCCTTAAAGCAGATGAGCAGCCATGTCTAATTCTTGCCAAAATAACCACGGGCACTTTGATTCATTATACCATAGACAATTATGATTTAAAGATTTTGTTCTTTAAATCGAGTGAAGCAGTGAACTTGATGACCCTCAATTCAAAGCATTTACATGTGTGGTAAAACATTGTTAATTTAGATGATAATCACCTAGACTAAGTTTGAGCAAAACCTTAATCTAGCTATCACATCATTTTCCATAATAGGAATTGAAACTTAAGTCATACGTAGCATACTTTAACCAATACATTGAAAATATCATTTCAACATACTATCATCAATCATGCATAGCATAAGGCAGACTCTGGTACCACTAATGGTTAATTAAGGCAGTAATTAAACATGCGAACTAGCATGGTAGAATTTTAAAACATTCAATAAGGATCTCCTAAGCATGCCATGATTGAGATCTAAGTTAAAACATTACCTTAGAATAGTTGGACAACACTCCCTTAGAACAGTTGGACAACACTCCGTTAGCACAAGCCTCTATACCTAAACGGCCTCTATTACTAGTCCACACGAACCCCAACAGACAAAAACCTCTCGTAGAGGAAGAACTTGTTTATTAACAAGCAAGTGCTAGACTGCTTGTACACCAACCTGAAAATATAACTTGGAAGGATCGTCCCAAAATATGAATAAGCCTTCAAAAGAATTCTTGTGAAACCGAAGAAACTAGTGGAGGATTTCGCAAAAGTTATTGAAGAAAAGATGTTAAAACTCAAAAAGAAAGGCTAAGCTGAAGTTTGTTTCAAGGAGAAGGAGAAGCTCTATTTATAGGGAGAAGGGGAGTTGAATGCTCCCCTTTTTATCAATGTGGGTTGGGAATTCCCCATCCCACATGCCGGTCATCGGTGCGGATCCCCAAGCTCTGTGGGTTAACCCGCATGCATAGCCTGCTTGCGTAGGCTATACGTTGCTGCCATAAGGCAAGCCCTAATAGGCTTGCCTTGTCCCATAAGTTGGGCTTGCGGGCTGTCTCGCAAGACTAACTTAAGGGTTGTAGCTAGAAGGCCTGCACTGTAGGCCCATGCAAGCATTGCACATCAACTCTTGCGGGGTTGCATTGCACCAGCATGCGTGGGCCTTGTGCCAATGGATGCTAGCGGCCCATGAGCAATTTGCTCATGAGGCTGCCACGCAAGCCCCACTCGTAAACATCCCATATTCATAAGGCCCACTTACAATGGGAAAAATACCCTTGCTCAGCCACGTGCAATTTTCCCAACTCCTTTCTCAAAATCATTTATTTATTATTTGATCTAACTAATTAATATTTCATCCAACGATTTTGACTTGCCTTATATTCTTGGCATAGACCCAGTCTATAAGTTCTTAACTTAGTCTGATAAAAGGCCGAAAGTGTGTGACTTCATAGGATCCTGAAGTATAGAGCTGCTAGAGGTTAACCTAAACTTGGCTTCCCATCCAGGAACCTTTAGGCTCAGTGTTCTAGACTGATATGGAACCCGATAATTCTAGACAATCAAATGGGCTTTTTTCCAAAGGTGTATAATCCCGCGATACTCAAAATGTGACGTGCTTGTGACTTGATCTGGTTTTGCAATAGTAACCAATAGAATACACTCCTTCCATCATGTTAAGTACCATTTAGTTTATTAAGCTCGGATTAAGTGTTAGCTCATGCAATAGTCGTAGCTATCCAAGAATTAGACATATTCACAAAGAACACCACTCGCCATAATGTATCAAGATTGACTAGAAATCCATTCTATCAACCTTATATGCTGATCAGAGGTTTATGAGTGTGTCACTTCAATAAGAAGTCTTAAGGTAAAACTCCCATTATATCACTACATCAAGAGCGATGGATCCCATCTTGACTACTCGGCTTACCAATGAGTGATCATCACTATACCCATAATCAACTGTTTCATCCTCATCACCAGGGTATGAATTAGAATGACCCAAAGTATAGCAACTCCCACACCAGGTAACCAATATCTCAAGTTTGAGGATACTTGTTCTGCTACTCTAATAAGACATGACACTAACACATGGATATAGCTATTTTCAAGTGTCTATCTTATAGAGATCTCTAATGTATTATCCGAATACATTCATGTATTAACTCAAGGTACCACCTTCAGCTCATGAGATTGGCTACTTGGATCAAATCCAAGGACTAAGCCTAGACATGCTAGTATGTTTGCTTCATTGATGCCCAATCTCAATGAAACTATGACTAAGGATATTTAAAATATTCATTATAACATGTATGTGTAGCTCTGACACAAAAATCTCCTACTATATCCTCGAACTTTCATGCTATGAAATAGTCATGGACTTTTCCTTATAAATGAACATACACATATACGTAATAGCATTTATATAATACTAGCGAGATACACAATAAATAATCTTCGATAAATAACAAAGATGCCTTATTATTGATAACAATGATGTGAAACTATTTGTACATTATAAACTAATAAAGATATATCACCTAATTACCTCTAGGTTATACCTCATGTCTAACACGACTTTGATGGAGCATCCTAAGGACACATGCCACCTCGCCTTTACAATTGCACAATGATCCTTGCCATTACACCATCCATCCCCTATACATGTCTTTAGATCTCTTCTAATCTAACTACAATTATCCAAGATGAAAGTTGACCTAATTCAGGACAAGGGTCAATTGGTTAATCTACACAACTATCCCTACTCTAAGGGCTAGTAGAAGCTATGAAAGATAGTCATATACCGTATGGAGATGTTGGACCCACATTGGCTACAATTCAAGGGTTGGGAACAAGCACACTGCTTGAACCCATCCTAAAAGCCAAAAGGCTTAAATGACTCATTGAGGCGGAAAGCAAGGAAGAAGAAGATGACCTGGGATTTGAAAAGAAAGCCAAAAATGTTTTTGAAAAGTTGGTAGTACCCTACCAAGAGTCCACATCTATGAACGATTTTTCACCTTTTAAGAAAATTATTTTTGAGTAAACTCTTCCACAGCTTGTCTATATACCTTCCTTTGACAGGTATACAGGGAAAGAGGAACCAAACCACCATGCTAACGATTAAAAAAATTGAATTAAAATGGAAAGGGCCACAGAGGCCTACATAGGTAGGTATTTCTCAGTCACTTTGAGTGGCCCAATAGTGTGATGGTTTACTTTACTTCCTTCCAACTCCATAAGTAGTTGGGACAAGCTTAGCGACGCATTATGATAACATTTGTTAGGCTCCGCCCCAGCTGGATTGGTAATAAGAAGTTGATAAGTGTATGATTACACTTATTATCAATATAATTTTACACACTAAACACTATAGTTTAAGTCATTTTTATACTTCATAAATAAGATTTCATGTGGAATGTAGTTGTTTTTTGTGCAAATGCAGATACTAGGTAAATCTTGGGAGTAAAATGATCTAAAGTGGAATTCTATGTAAGAAGAGTGAAAAAGGTGCGAAAAGATGCGTGGAACTTAAAGATTTGGCTTAGGATCGAAGCTGTCGAAGATCGGTGAAGTTATAAGAAGAAATTTAAAGAAAAACACAATTCGCGATCGCGATTTGATACACTTCAGAAGTAGAAAATTGTTAAACAAAGATTCATGGTCACGACTTGTATATCGCGGTCATGACTTGGATGGTTTTTTGGTCAAATCTGTTTAACTACCAACCGCCAGATAAGAATGATCAACCGCCATCAACTGCCAACGAAAAGGCACTTATCAAAAGTCAACCAATCATGAATAGATGCCTCTCCTTTGTGGATAATATTAAAGCTTCTCAACCAATCACAATGAAGTGATGCAATCTTTCGCCAATGGACACAACTCTTCTTTTGGATAGACGCAACCCTTCAAACTTTATAAATAGGGCTCCAAACCTCACAAATTTCATGGCAAGTGGGATTGGAATTAGAAAAAGTGAGAGATATAGTGTGTGTGTAGATAGAGAGTTAAATTATTTAGTTTTTGCTACGTTCATAAGTGTTAGCGAGAAAATGTTTAAGTGATTCGAATCCTTGTTTCGATCACTAGATTTCTCTACATATTCGAGTGATTGTTGTATAAGTGTACTTGAAAATCACTTATCAATAAAAGTTTTCTTTCTTCAACATTCGTTTATTCGATTATCACAAAGAATAGCATCCTAGCGGAGGTTCTGTATAGGCAGAGACTGAATTCAAAGCAGACGCAGGAATTGCGAGAATTGACGACTCCCATTAAAGAGTGGATACGGTTTGATCAACTTTAGCTTTCACTTGCATACCTTACAACTTTGCTTTGCTTTCTACTTGTACTTTCTATTTCAAAGTTTATGATATGTCTATGTGTCATAATGCGTATTTCATGTTGAGTCTTTTATATTATTCAAATTATATGCCTTTGAGTTAACTTTAAGAGTAGTTTCGAGGTTAACGAGATTGTGTATAATCACTAGATCTGTGATTTTAAAGCTGTTTAGTGAGCCAACATTTTTGGAATGGTAACTTGCTAAATGCAGCTATATGAGAGCGACCCGTACTAAGCATAGTAATATTGTTGTCCAGGTTTATATAATCATCTTAATTCATTTGCACTAGATTTAGAAAAGTAATTTTATGTATTGCTCTACGGTGAATCATTGAACATCTGAGTGTCTAGAACCGATTATATTAAATTAGTCTAGTGAAAGTAATAACTTTGTTGAACTTGCATGTTTTCTTTTCTATACTTATTTCGTAGGAAAAAGCTATATATTTAGAATCTCTAGTCTTCCATACATATATCTATCCATTCTTCATTCTAATCCTCCTAACTAAAATCCAAAAATATTTTATTTTCTTTATTCCATTTTTCTTGTCGTTCTTTAGAGCTAGTCCTTCCCTGTGGGATTGATATCTTTTAAAACTACATCATAACTATATACTTGCAGTGGTCACCATTTTTCTATTTAGATAAGTGGTACTGACAACACCTATTCATATTTTGAACTTATATCTTATCGGTAGGAAAGTGGGAGACAAGGTTTTTGACTTCATTATTAAATAAAAAATCCTAGGAGTTGTTAGAGTCAAAACCTTACGAACAGAAGTTTGCATGAGATCATACAAGGCTCGGAGGAGAGCCTCCATGAATACTATAATCGCTTCAATGAAGCATCCTTGGAAGTTGGAGACTTGGATTTTAGCATGACCAAAGAAGTAATGATGAAAGGAATAAGAAACAGGGATCTAAAGAATGCGATTCTAACAAGACATCCAAAAATCTTATAGTAGATGGTTGCGTTTCTGACAAGACATCTGAAAGTTTGTACCAAATGCTTAGCATGGCCAAAGATTTGATCCTAGTATATGAAATAAATTTCAGCCATAGGAGAGATAGCTGGGGAAAAGAAGCCAAGAAAGATGATAAACCTAGATTTGATAACAGGAGGCGGAAGAGTTAAGGCGAATCAAGCAAGGGAGGATATCATGATCGAGATGAAGACCGCCCTAGATTATGTTAGACATGATGTACGCCCTAGAGGCAATAAAGGTAATATATCTTTATTAGTTATAATGTACAAACAGTTAAAAGATTACTATTATCAATAATAAAGGCATCTTTGTTGTTTATCGATGTATATTTAAATTATGTATCTGGCTTGTATCATAAATATATGTGTTATTATGTATATGCACATTGATAAAGCAAAGTCCATGACTAATTCATAGCATGAAAGTGCAAGGATATAGTGGAGTTATGTGGTGTGAGAACTACACACACGTGTTACTATGAATAGTCTAAATACCCCTAGTCATAGTTTCATTGAGACTGGACATCAATGAAGTGGACAAACTAGCATGTGGAGGCTTACTCTTTAGATTATATCCGAACAGCCAATCTCACGAGCTGAAGGTGGTACCTTGAGTTAACACATGAATATATTCAGGACATTGGAGAACGTTACAAGACAAACACTGGGAAATAACTATATCCATGTGTTAGTGTCATGTCTTATTGTAGTACCAGTATAAGTATCCTCAAACTTGAGATACTGGTTACCTTGTATAGGAGTTGCTATACTTTAGGTCATACTTAATTACACCCAAGCGATCAGGATGATATGGGTTAGTACAAGTATAGTGATGATCACTCGTTGGTAAAATCGAGTAGTCAAGATTGGATCCGTCAATCCTGATATAGTGATATAATGGGAGATGTAACTTAAGGCCTCTTGTTGAAGAGACACACTCATAAACCTCTGATCAGAGTATAAGATTGATAGAATGGGTTTCTAGTCAATCTTGATACATTATGGTTAGTGGTGCTATTCATGAACAAGTCTAATTTCAGGATAACTACGACTACTACACGAGCTAACTATTAATCAAAGCTCAATAAATTGGATGGTAGTTAACTTGATGGAAGGAGTGTATTTTACTGGTTACTATTGCAGAATCGAATCAAGTCACAAGCACATGATGTTCCGAGTATCAATGGATCATACGCCTTTGCTAGAAAGCCCATTTGATCATCTAGAGTTATCAGGTTCCATATCAATCTAGAACACTAAGCCTAAAGGTTCGTAAATGGGAAGCTAAGTTTAGGTTAACCTCTTGATGCTCTATACTTCAAGATCCTATGAGGACACACACTTTGGGTCTTTACCGTACTAAGTAAAGAACTTATAGACTCAGTCTGTATCGAGAATAAAATGAAAAAGTTCAACTCAATTTGATGTGTTTTGGTTGGACCAAAATATCGAAAAGAAAGGGGAAAAATTGAACTAGTGTGTCGCAAGTGGATCTTGCGAGAAATCTCGTAAGAGTCTGCAACGCAAGCTCACATGAGCGCTTGATGCACTCATTGGCTTGCAGGCTAAAGCGCTACTTAGAAGTGCTTGCAGGTGGCAAGAAGGCATCGCAAGCGACGCTAGCGCTAGCGCTAGCGGAGGCCGGCTGGGCTTACCGTAAGCTGGTTTGCAAGAAATCTAGCAAGCCTAGGCTATCGCGGGGCTTAGAGATTTCTCGCAAAGCCCGTAGTGTGCAAGGCAATCCCATGAGTGGGGCTTACCTTTCATGGCAAGCAGTTCTATGAGATTCTCACTAAGCAACCTACGCGGGCTTTAGAGCCCACGTGGGATTGGTGCAAAGTGTTCGCCACTTTTCTACTGATAAGTTTAATAATTTGTTCGTAAGATTTGGCTATATAATAATGGTGCTAAAAACTTGTTCATGTAAAGTATAGGTGTTGTTAGTACCTCTTATGAAATAGAAAAATGATGGTAACTGCAAGTATACAATTGCGATGTAGTTTTAAAAGATATCGAACCCACAGGGAAGGAACCAAATCTAAAGATCAATTAGGGAAAAAGAAAATAAAATAAATGTTATGAATAGGAGGGTTAGAATGAAGAATGAGTAAATATAGATATGAAAGATTAGAGAATCTAAATATATAGATTTAACCTACGAAATAAGGATAGCATAGAAAACATGCAAGTTCAATAAAGATGTTACGATTCAATAAACTAATCTAACAGACTCGATTCAAAATACCTAGATGTTCAATTATTCGCTGTAGAGCAACACATGAAATCACTTTTCTAAACCTAGCGCAAATGAATTAAGACAATTATATAAACCTGGACAATGTCAATACTATGCTTAGTATGGGTTGCTATCACATAACCACATTTAGCAAGTTACCATTCCAAAAATGTTAGCTCACTAAACAGCATTATATCATAGATCCAGTGATTATACACGATATTGTTAACCCCAAAACTACTGTTAAAATTAACTCCAACGCTTATAACTTGATTAATATAAAAGACTTACACGAAATATGCATCATGACACATAGATATATCATAAACTTTAAAATAGAAAGTATAAGTAGAAAGAAAAGAAAATTTGTAAGGTATACAAGTGAAAGCTAAAGTTGATCAAACCGTATCCACTCTTTAATGGGAGTCATCAATTCCCGCAATTCCTACATCCGCTTTGAATTCGGTCTCAGCCCGTACAGAACCTCCGCTAGGATGCTATTCTTTGCGAATATTGAACAAATGAATATTGAAGAATGAAAAATTTTTATTGATAAGTGATTTGTAAGTACACTTATACAACAATCACTCAATCTAGAATATAGAGAAATCTAGTGATCGAAACAAGGATTCAAATTACTTAAACATTTTCTCGCTAACCCTTATAAACATAGCAAATTCTCTATCTATACACACACTATATCTCTCTCATGCACTCTAATGTTTTCCCTTTGCTTGAATGCACGAAATTGTTTGGAGCCCTATTTATAGAGTTTGAAGGGTTGTGTCTATCCATACGAAGAGTTGCATCCATTGGTGAATGATTGGATCACTTCATTGTCATTGGTTGAGAAGTTTCAATCTATTCCACAATGGATAGGCACCTTTTCATTATTGGTTGATTTCTGATAGGTGTCTATTCGTTGGTAGTTGATGGAAGTTGGTAGTTAAGAAGATTAAACTAGAAAACTATCCAAGTCGTGACCGCGATATACTAGTCGCGACCGTGAATCTTTGATTGCCAGATTTCAGTTTTGAAGAAGAACAAGTCGTGACCGCGAATGGTCACGACCGTGAATTGCATTTTTCTTCAGAATTCTCCTTGTAACTTCACCGATCTTGGATAGCTTCAATCCTAAGCCAAATCTTTAAGTTGCACGCATCTTTTTACACCTTTTTCACTCTATTTTCATAGAATTCCACTTTAGATCATTTTACTCCCAAGATTTACCTAGTATCTACATTTACATAAAAAACAACTACATACCATGTGAAATCTTTTTTATGAATTATAAAAATGACTTAAACTATAGTGTTTAGTGTATAAAATTAATATGATAATAAGTGTAATTATACACTTATCATATCCCCACACTTAACTTTTGCCTTGTCCTCAAGGTAAATTCAACAGAAGTGTATAAATTGGTAAACAAGTTCGTACCTCATTTGGCGAAAGACTATTGCAATGAGTACCACATTCCACGTTGCAAAAGATTTCAAGTAGAAGTTCGAAATTTCCCACAAATTAATAATGTGCAATTTATATAGTTTAGTTGCATTCCTTTGCTCTTAATGGATTGTCAATCGAATTGCATCTTCATAGAAGCGTTATATGCATACTCGAATATTACCTTCTCTTAAGCATAGTATAAAGTATAAAGGACATAGAAAGCACTCTATGATTAATTTCTCTCAAACCATTTTTAGGTAACCTAGGATGCTAAAACACTCTCAGTGGTTGCATTTTATGCTCCATACCACTCTCCCCTTTTTTTAGTGGTTGCATTTTACTCTCCATACCAATCTCTCATTTTTTTAAGCATATGTTTTTGAAGTACTTTGTACTTTGCACCCATTTTTCGTGCAATGCTTTCTTTTCTTTTTTCACTCAATGAATCGTTACAGTTTCTGCTCCGTACCATTCCTCACCTTTTGTATAACTCATTGGTTATCCTCTCTTTCTTTTGATTTTTCATTAATACCCTCATCCTTTATTGATCAATTTCAAATTATTATGGCTATAGTTTCCTAACACTTTAAACATACTCAATACTTATAGGACCTATTCGAGATTTGCATATAAAACTCATAGTAA
>CATIWQ010181110.1:0-17010 GCA_949673415.1 Euphorbia schlechtendalii | reverse complement strand
TACCTAGTATTTGCATTTGCATAAAAAACAACTACATACCACGTGAAATCTTTTATATGAAGTATAAAAATGACTAAAACTATAGTGTTTATTATATAAAATTATGATGGTAATAAGTGTAATTATACACTTATCAGAGGTTTGCCATGAAAAATGAGGCAATTAATACTACCTAGAGCAATTCCAAGGAATCTTCATCCCCAGATGAAGAAGCTACAAATTCTACCTACCTCTGCTTATTGGCAATTGAGAAGGAAAGGGGTGATAGCTCAGCATTGATTTCAAAGAATAATCAATCCGCTACTGAAACTAAAGCTGAGCATTATAAAGGGAAGAACTCACAAGCTGAGGTTCATTCTAAAATCTCTTTATCAATAGAAGAGTTTTCCCAGGTACTCTTTGATGTAATGAAGCTGACTAATAAGTTATTTAAGAACATCAAAGAGCTAGTGAGGAGGAGTGAAGACCAGGTTAATACAATTGCTTCCTTGTTTCTTGATATTCGCTTTCTTCAAGAAAAAGTTGAATATCATGAATGTTAGAATAGCAAGCTCATTAAGTAATTAGATGAGTTGACTGATGAGATAACAACTTTATATGAGAAACGGGTTCCTCCTCCAGCCAACAGTCCAACTTCGAGTAACCAAATTTGTAATTCTAAGAGGAAGAATTTCTCTAAAAAGAAGAAAGTGAGCCAGCCCAAAATAAAAGTTGCATGTGGCATTTGTAGAAAAGCTGGACATGACACAGTTCTCTATAGGAATAAAAATGGTTGGTGTAATCTAAGCAATGCTAACAAAGAAGAACCCAGCTCAAAAGCATGGGTACCTAAGAAAATGTAAATGTTTTGCAAGTGAGCCTAAGATCCACTGATGATACTAGAAAGTGGTATCTGGATAGTGGATACTCTATGCATATGATGAGAGATGAAAATCAGTTCATTTCACTAGAGAGTAAAAGAAATGAAATTGTCAGTTTCGGAGATAACCAAAAAGGGAATATTTTTGGGTTTGTCAGTGTGGGTGTTTCTCCCTCAACCAAAGAGGTTTCTCTAGTCAAAGGACTCAAATTCAACTTTCTTAGTGTAGCCTAGATGTGTGATAAAGGTAGGATGGTTACATTCGACTCAGCAAGTTACTTAGTTATTGATTGTAAGACTAACTCAAATGTACTCTTTACTCCTAGAATTAACAATGTATATGTGATTGATTTATCCCCGAGCTCCATTAATGTTTGTCTTGTATCTAAGGAGGATAATTTGTGGCTTTGGCATAGAAGGTTGGGTCATACAAATATGAACATTTTATCTAAACTGGCTAAAAAGTAACTAGTTGTGGGTTTACCCAGTACCAGCTTTGAGAAGGATAGACTTTGCCCAGCTTGTCAGCTCAGTAAGAAAGTTAAGAAATCATTTAGGTCAATTAATAATGTAGTAACTAAGAGACCATTAGTGCTCCTCCACCTAGATCTATTTGGCCTAGTTCAGCCTATGAGCATGGGTGGAAAAAGATTCTCATTAGTGTTTGTGGATGACTTCACGAGATTCACTTGGTTGGTCTTGCTGAGTAGTAAAGACGAGACCTTTGAATCTTTTATCAAACTCAGTAATTGGATAATGAACAAACTAGAAACTAAAATTAGTAGAATCTGAAGTGATCATGGACGTGAATTCAAGAACTTTCATTTCGAAGAATTTTGTTTAGCACATGGCATTAACCACAACTTTTCTACTCTCTATACTCCTCAACAAAATGGGGTTGAAGAAAGGAAGAACAGAACTATAGTTTAGAAGGCTCAGTCCATGTTGAGTGATAATAATCTACCAAAGTACTTTTGGGGAGAAGCTATTAACACAGCCTATTATATCTTGAATTGGGTTTTAATTCACCCAATTTTTGAAAAGACACCCTATGAGCTTTAGCAAGGGTGCAAGCCTAAGATTGGTCATCTCAAATCATTTGGCTATAGGTGCTTTATTCTTAACTTCAAAGAGCATCTAGGTAAGTTTGATCTGAAGGATGATGAAAGTATCTTTCTGGGATACTCAACTAACAGCAAGGCATATTGAATATATGTCAAGAGGACAAGCTTATTAGAGGCGTCTATGCATGTAGACTTTGATGAAACTAACAATGTAGATAGAGGTCCATCTGATGAAGGAGAAGGAGTAATCCAAACAGAGTACCAACACAGCATACCACCATATGTTCTTCCTAACCCAGCACAAGAACCAGAAGTTGAAGAAGTTAAAGTTGACAAAGATATTTCAATCAACTTCAACAAAGGAGAAGATCAAGCTCCACCTCAACAACCCAGTACAGAGACTCCCATTGTAGATCCAAGTCTTCCAAGAGAGATTAGGACTCATCGAAATCACCCTCTTGTTAGTATTGTTGATGATATTCATAATCCTATGATGACACGAGGTCAACTCAGTAGAATGATGAGTCATCCAACATTCATCTCATTGATTGAACCCAAGAAGTTTGAAGACGTAGAAGGAGATAATTATTGGATGAATGCGATGCAAGAGGAGCTGGATTAGTTCAAGCGGAATGATGTTTAGGATCTAGTTCCTAAGCCCAAAGGAAAATCAATTATCGGTACCAAATGGGTTTTCAAGAACAAGCGTGATGAAGATGGCGTTGTTGTCAGGAACAAGTCCAAGCTTATTGCTCAAGGATACAATCAACAAGAAGGCATCGATTATGATGAAACTTATACTCTTGCAGCTCAGCTTGAAGCAATCAGGATTATATGTGATTTCGCATCCCATAAGAGCTTCAAATTGTTTCAAATGGATGTTAAGAGTACATTCTTGAATGGCTTCATTCAAGAGGAAGTTTATGTGCGCCATCATCCAAGCTTTGAAGATCCAAAGAATCCTGAGCATGTCTTCAAATTGGAAAAAGCTCTCTAAGGATTGAAGCAGGCTCGAAGAGCTTAGTATGAGAGTATGACCAATTTCCTTATCGGTAAAGGCTGTGAAAGAGGGAAAGCATATACGACTCTGTTTATTCAGAAAGAAAAGAAGATGTGTTGCTAATCCAAATCTATGTTAATGATATCATTTTTGGAGCAACTGATGAGAAGCAGTGTAAGGAGTTCCATAAGGAAATGAAGAGCGAATTTGAAATGTCAATGATGAAAGAGCTCAACTTTTTCCTTGGACTTCAAATCAAGCATAGTGAAGATAGAATCTTCATCACCCAAGCCAAGTATGCCAAAGAAGTTCTGAAGAATTTTGATATGGAGCATTCGAAGCCAATGTCCACTCCCATGGTCACTAATACTATCTTGAGTAAAGATGAAGCTGGTAAGCTAGTAGACAATAAGTTCTACAGAGGTATCATAGGCTCTTATCTTTATTTAACTACTAGTAGGCCAGAAATTCAATATGTTGTGTGCTATTACGCACTTTATCAACCTAACCCTAGAGAATCTCACTTAGAAACTATTAAGAGAATACTTGAGTACTTCCAAGGATCTCTTGATGCAGGTATGTGGTATTCAAACAGCTTAGATTTCACTCCTAGAGGATTCACATATGCTGACTATGGTAGAGATAAGCTCAATAGGAAAAGCACCATAGAGGATGCCATTTCCTTGGAGAATGCCTTATCTCATGGTATAGGAAGAAGCAAACTTTTGTTGCATTAAGTATAAATGAAGCTGAGTACATGGTAGCAAGAAGTTGTGTACCATAACTACAATGGATTAAGCAATAACTAGAGGATTATGGTATAAAGTCAAAATTCCTTGAAGTTATTTGTGATAAAAAAAAAGCGCTATTGACCTATCGAAGACTGCAGTTTAACATGGCAGGATGAAGCATGTCAATATAAGACATCACTTCATAAGGGATCATGTGCTAAGGGCAGATATCAAGTTAGAGTATGCTCCTTCTGAAGAATAGTGAGCTGACATATTTATCAAACCATTAACTAAGGAGCAGTTAAATGTTCTAACACAGCTTATTAGAATGGTGAACCCCATATGAAGAAAAATCAAGAAATTTGGCTAAGTGATGAAAATCAAATCTTAACTCGGCCGAATGAGGTAACAAGTAACTAACATCATCTATTTTTTAAGTAGTGTTGTGAGATTCAGTTTTGCTATTAAAATCTCAAAAGCCACTTTATCCAAAGGGCATTTTTTAAATGGAATCATCTGCTACTAAACTCATCGTTTTACTATGTCAGTTAAATCGTTGTTAATCTCAGCATTGATTTTAATCTTGTATTGTAGGAGTGTCACGTATCTCTACAAGTTAAAGATGTCTATAAAAGCTATAACCCAATGAAGAGAGAAGTTACTTGCAATTTGAAATCTCAAGCATTTTCTCTACAAAAGAACCCTAAGTTTCTCTCTACTCTCAAATTCCTTTTCATCTAAAATGGCGATCAACAAAAGAACCTTTATCCTTCAAAGCACGTCTAAGAGGATTCGATATGTGCACATCGATTGAACTATGGAGAAGATTATTTTCCCTGCTTGAACCATTTTCACCAAGTTTGAATGGGTAGCAAAGTAAGACTTTAGCCTAGTATGAAGTGGAGTATGAAGGTTTGTTAAAGAATAAGATCCTTCATAAGGTCATCAAGTAACAGGGTTTGAGTCCATTCCTGTTGTTGAAAGGACCAACCATTATAGGCTTAATCAAAAGCTTCTATGAGTATTTGTACACCATCCAGGGGTACAATGATGTACCTATGGTGGAGATTGACAATAACTCCCACCTCATTTATGCGAGGCAGCTAGGAAGCTTATTGAGGAAAAACACAGATGAGGAAGCCATTTTTGTCCCAAAGGATTGGGAACTCCCCCCTGATTATGGATTTGGAGAGATCTCAGCATCAGGGATGAGTTGGGGTGCATGTGTTAGACATGATGTATGTCCTAGAGGAAACTATAGCAATATATCTTTGTTATCAATAATAAAGATATCTTTTTTGTTTGTCAATGTTATTTAAATTATGCATCTCACTAGTATTATATATATATATATATATATATATATATATATATATATATATATGTGTGTGTGTGTGTGTGTGTGTGTGTGTGTGTGTGTGTGTGTGTGTGTGTGTGTGTGTGTGTGTGCGTGTGTGTGTGTGTGTGTGTGTGTGTGTTGTTATGTATATGTGCATTGATGAAGTAAAGTCCATAAATAATTTATAGCATGGAAGTGTGAGGACATAGTGGGAGCTATGTGGTGTGAGAACTGCACACACATGTTACTATGAATAGTTTAAATATCTCTAGTAATAGTTTTATTGAGACTAGACATCAATGAAGTGGAAAGACTAGCATGTGTAGTCTTATTTCTTAGATTAGATCCAAGCAACCGATCTCATGAGCTGAAGGTGGTACCTTGAGTTAACACATGTTAGACATAATATATTCCCTAGAGGCGATTAGGGCAATATATCTTTATTAGCTATAATGTATAAACAGTTTCAAATTATTATTAATAATAATTAAAGCATCTTTGTTGCTTATCAGTGCATTCTTTTATTTATGTATATCGCTAGTATCATGTATGTATAGTGTTAAATATGTATATGTGTATTGATGAGACTATGTCCATGACTACTTCATAAAGTAAAAGTGCGGGACATGGTGGGAGCTATGTGGTGTGAGAACTGCAGATACGTGTTACTATGAATAGTCTAAATATCCCTAGTCATAGTTTCATTAAGACCAGACATCAATGGAACGGACAGACTAGCATGTGTAAGCTTACTCCTTAGATTAGATACAAGCAGCCGATCTCACGATTTGAAGGTGGTACCTTGAGTTAACACATGAATGTATTCGGGTAATACAGTAGAGATTGTTATAAGATAGACACTTGTAAATAACTATATCCATGTGTTGGTGTCATGTCTTATTGGAGTAGCAGTATAAGTTTCCTCAGACTTGAGATACTGGTTACCTTGTGTAAGAGTTGTTACACTTTAGGTCATACTTATTCATACCCTGGCAATCAAGATGACAAGGCTGATTATAGGTATAGTGATGATCACATGTTGGTAAGCCGAGTAGTCAAGATGGGATCCATCGCTCCTGATGTAGTGATATAATGGGAGATGTACCTTAGGACCCCTTGTTGAAGTGACACACTCATAAACTTCTGATTAGAGTATACGATTGATAGAATGGGTTTCTAGTCAATCTTGATACATAATGGATGAGTGGTGTTCTTCATGAACATGTCTAATTCTAGGATAGCTATAGCTATTACATGAGCTGACACTTAACTCGAGCTCAATAAACTAGATGGTACTTAACCTGATGGAAGGAGTGTATTGTATTGGTTACTACTGCAAAATCGGATTAAGTCACAAGCACATGATGTTCCAAGTATCAGGGGATCATATGCCTTTGCTAGAGAGCCATTTTCATCGTCTAGAGCTATTGAGTTCCATATCGATCTAGAACACTGTGCCTTAAGGTTCTTGGATGGGAAGCCAAGTTTAGGTTAACCTCTAGCAGCTCTATACTTTGGGATCCTATGAGGTCACACACTTTGGGTCTTTATTGGACTAAGTAAAGAACCTATAGACTGTGTCTATACCAAAATATAAGTTGTCGAATTCGTTAGAAGAATTATTAATTGGTTGGACAGAATATATAATTAAAGAGAATTAAGAGAAAATAGGGAAAAATTACACATTGCGAGTGGACCCCAAATGGACACAGGTTGTTCGAAGTGGGGCCTGTGCAGCTGCCCCATGAGCTGGAAAGCTCGCGGGCCGCTAGCAAGCAGGGTAAGCCCACTAGCAAGGCTCGCAAGCATGGGCTTGCAGCAAGGCAACCCGCAAGGGCTTGCCTTGCTAAAAGAACGCAGGTTAGCCTGCGGGGTCAATGTGACCCCCGTGGCTAACCCGCTAAGGTGGGATGGGATATTCCCATCCCACCTAATGTTTGAGGGGGAGTTAATACTCGCCATTTTCCCTATATATAGGCCTCCTCTCTCTCATTATTCCACACTCATCTAAACTTCAGCTCAGCTTTTCTCTTTGAGTTTGACATCTCTCTCTGAGTTCGTTGTGCGAGATCCTCCATGAGTGTCTCCAAACAAACGAAGAATTCTTTTGAAGGCTCTTTCTAAAGTGAGCCTTCTTGGTTTATTTTTAGGTTTGTTGTCGAGTTGTATAGCAGCTGCTGTTTACTAATGGGTTCTTACTCAATGAGGTTTTGGTTGGTGAAGATCCGTGTGGATCAATCGTAGAGGATCTCCTAGTTTGGAAGCTCGTTTAAACAAAGTTCTACCGAATTGCACTAAGGGAACACCGTCACCAAAAGAGATTAAGCACGCATCAATTGGTAATACTCGAAACTTAGATGCTAGGTTTCTTTTATAAGCTTTATAAATCTAAAAGCATCTATGGAACATTTTAACCTAGATTATATCAATCATGACATGCTTAGGAGATCTTTAGTTTAATTTTAAGTTTTGAAATTTCGCCTTACAAAGTTTGCATGTTTAATTATTATCTTGATTAACTAGCAGTGGTATCAGAGCATACCTTATGCTATGCATGATTGATAATAGTGTGTTAAAATGCTATTTCTATGAATTGATTAAAGTATGTTATGGATGACTTAGGGTTCAATTCTTATTATTGAAAAGGATGTGATAACAAGATTAATGTTTTGCTCAAACTTAGTCTAGTTGATTATCATATAAATTAGCAATGTTTTACCACACGTGTAAATGTTTTAATTGAGGGTCATCCCGTACTTCACTTAATTAAGAATGAAATCTTTAAATCATAGTTATCTGTGGTACAACAAATCGAAGTGCCCGTGGTTATTTTGGCAAGGATTGGACTTGGCTTCTCATTCACTTTAGGGGAGGTCTCTCCTACCTGGAAATCTCCATCGGTATTAGATTTAAAAATATCCAAGGGACTTTCATGACTTAGTCAATTTATAGTATGGGAATTTGATTTTGCATATGGTTTTACAAACGTGGTTGAAGTTATTAAATTAAAACTTAAAGACATAGGTGCAATGACTTAAAAATGGACCTTGTTTTTGCATGATTTGTGGAGTCTTGGCATAATGGAATGATTATGATATACCAGTCCCGAGCATGTTCCCTTAGAGATAATAATTCCAAATAGCCTGGAATTATTATTTTCATAATCATATCCTTCGTATAAGACATAGACTAGGATAAGACCAGCGGCACTGATAAAATCCCCACAACAATATTAAGGTGGTATATAGTCTTCCCATCATAAATCATGATACAAACCTTATTAATGGATGTAAGCACATGTACAACATGTCTTCCCCTAACATGTGTTTGGTCATGAGACTAGATGGGGTTAATGACTTAACCAAGATGGGTTAATTGTCCATATTATTGGAGCTAATGCCAAATTGGAGACACATTTGAGGAGTAGTACAATTGGGTACACACGTCTTGAGAAAGAGAACTCAAATGAATTAGCAATTTCAAGAGATGCAAATGGATGGGTTTCAACCATAGTTTTCTTATTGTGGCTTGACCTATGATAGTGGGCATCATGATGAGTGGTTATGGATGTTACCTACTAAGGAAAATTGGTTCAACCAAATTTCCTAAATTTAAATAGAAGGGGCTATTTGAATGTCGAGAAAATAGTAGGGATTATGTCTTTAATTAAAGACCGTATATTAAATGAATTTACATATACTAATGTCTAAACAAATTATATCTTATATCTAGGTTGAACAATGAATCCGAACATAAACCTTTGCTCAATTCTTGACAACAAATTAGATAGTTCAAACTTTGCTGATTGGTTTAGGGCGTTGTGAATAGTCCTCAAATCCGAAAGGATAGCCTATGTTTTAGATGAGCCCCTCCCTGATGAGCCTGATGCTGAAACTGATGCCAATGAACATGAGGTATGGGAGAAGCAGAGAAAGTAGCATGTATAATGTTGGCAATCATGAATTTTGAGCTTCAAAAACAGCATGAGAGCATGGATCTCGATACCATGATTCTCCATAACATGCTCTTAAACTATTGGTTTATATAGAGAAGTTGACTCGACTAGGTGTTGTGATGGATCATGAATTATGTGTAGATCTGATTCTTGCCTCATTAATTGTTATTTATTCACAATTTGTGACTAATTATTATATGAACAAGATCAACACCACACCACCCGAGTTTGTCAACGTGCTGAAAATGGTAGAGCCTAAGATTCGAAAGGATCCAAAGGCTTTACTTTTGGTTGAGAAAACCAAACCTTCCAAGGGTGGTTCCCATTTTGGAAAGGGTCTAAGTGCCAATAAGAAAATCAATAAGAAGAAGAAAAGTAAGAAATAATCTGCAAATGTCTACTTCTGATGTGGCAAGGCCGGCCACTAGAAGAAGGATTACAAGGTTCAAATTTCTGAACAAGTGAATAAGAAGCCAACTAAGGCATCTACTTCAGGTATGTTCATACTAGAGAGTTTCTCTATAGTTCCCTATGAGTCTACTTGGGTATTATATATTGGTTGTGGTACTCATATCTGCATTTCTGTGTAGGGATTGTGGAACAGTAAGAGGCTTGCAAAGAGGAAAATGGACCTAAGAGCTAGAAATGGAGCACGGGTTATTGCAACAGCTGTGAGGACATATAGCCTTCGTTTGCCTAGTGGCCTAGTTTTAGTTTTGAACAATTTCTATTATATTCATGTTCTCACTAAGAATATTATTTCTGTTACACTTTTAGCAACAGAAGGATTTGAAAATTTATTTTCAAATAATAAATCTCAAATTCAACATGATAATGTTCTTTATGCTTGTGGAAAATCTATGGGTGGCATTTACGTTCTAGATACTAAAACCGAAATTCTAAATATGAACATTGTTAAGAATTCGAGATTAGATAATGAGGAATCCTCATACTTATGGCACTATTGTCTAGGCCATATAAATGAGACTCGCTTAACTAAGTTACACAAATGCGGAGACTTAGGCCCAATGGAATGGGTATCCTATGGTGCGTGCGAACCTTGTTTAAAAGGGAAGATAACTAAGAAAACTTTCAAAGGAAAGGGATAACATGCCACTAATACTTTAGAAATAATACATTCCGATGTATGTAGTCCAATGAGTGTTAAGACACATGAGGGTTTTGTCTACTTCATAACCTTTATTGATGATTACTCACTATATGGTTATAAGTACCTTATGAGGTACAAGTCTTAAGGTTTTGAGAAATTCAAAGAGTTCAGAATCGAGGTAGAGAAACAGCTTGGGAAAAGTGTCGAGACCCTTTGATTTAATTGAGGTGGTGAATACTTAAGCCAAGAGTTTCAGGATTATCTAAGGGATAATGGTATTTTATCCCAGTGGACACCTTCTTATACACCCAAACACAATGGAGTGTCAGAAAGGGGGGATCAAACCCTATTAAATATAGTTCGATCCATGATGAGTAAAGTAGAACTTAGTAGATCCTTTTGGGGTTATTCACTTGAGAGCATAGTTTATATTCTAAATAGAGTCACCTCTAAATCAGTTGATCAAACTCCATAAGAATTATAATATGGTAAGAAACCCTCTCTTTTCTCACTTGAGTGTTTGGTGATGTCCTACTTACGTAAAGAGGATGAGTTTTGATAACCTGGGTGTTATGTCTGACATGTGACTATTTGTAGGTTACCCTAAGGAGACTATAGGGTATACCTTCTTTGATCCCAAGGAACAAAATGTCCTTATTTCCAGAAATGCTCAATTCCTCGAGAATGAGCATATACTTGCAAAAGCTAGTGGGAGCAATCTTGAGCTGAGCATAAAAGAAGATTAAACAGACAACCAACTGATTATACCTACATCTATTACACAATATAGCGTAAGCATGGAATAGCCTATTATAACACCGACATTGCGTAGGTCAGGCTGGGCTCCAATCACTCATGAGGGTTACGAGTTTTTATCACTGATGATAAACATCTCTTCCTTATGGAAGATGATGAGCCCAGGACTTATAAGGATGTAATGGAAGGCTAAGAATTTGACAAAAGGCTTACATCCATGAGGTCGGAGATGGACTCCATGTACAAAAATCAAGTCTAGAGCTTGATTGATTCTCTAAGTGGGATTAGACCCATAGGATGCAAGTGGGCTTTCAAGAAGAAAATTGACATGGATGGTAACTTAGTTACCTAAAAAGCAAGGTTGGTTGCAAAAAGGTATAGTAAAAAAGAAGGCATTGACTATGATGAGACCTTTTAACCGGTGGCCATGTTGAATTCTATCAAGATACTCCTTGCCATCGCTTCTCATTACAATTATGAAATTTGCATATGGATGTGAAGAGAGCATTCCTTAATAAGAATCTAGATAGGGATGTGTTTATGGCACAACCCAAGGGTTTTACATCCAAGGATGGCTCAAAGGTCTGCATGTTGCAGAAGTCTATTTATGGACTTAAGTAAGCATCAAGGAATTGGTTTTGTGTTAAATGATAAGTGTATAATTACACTTATTATCATATTAATTTTACCCATTAAACACTATAGTTTAAGTTATTTTTATACTTCATATAAAAGATTTCACATGGTATGTAGTTGTTTTTTATGTAAATGCATACTAGGTAAATCTTGGTAGTAAAATGATCTAAAGTGGAATTCTATGAAAAAAGAGTGAAAAAGGTGCAAAAAGATGCGTGGAACTTAAAGATTTGGCTTAGGATCAAAGTTGTCAAAGATTGGTGAAGTTGTATGGAGAATTCTGAAGAAAAATGCAATTCACGATCTCGACAATCATTCACGATCGCGACTTGTTCTTCTTCATAATAGAATTCTGCCAATCAAAGATTCACGGTCAGGACTTGTATATCGCAATCGTGACTTGGATGGTTTTTTAGTTTTATCTTCTTAACTACCAACTTCTAGATAAGCATGATCAACCGCCATCAACCACCATTAACTGCCAATGAAAAGACACCTATCAGAAATCAACCAATTATAAAAAGGTGCCTATCCATTGTGGAATAGATTGAAGCTTCTCAATCAATCACAATGTAGTGATGCAATCATTCACCAATGGATGTGACTCTTCATTTGGATAGATGCAACCCTTCGAACTCTATAAATAGGGCTCCAAACTTCACAAGTTTCGTGCATTACAGTGCAGTGGATGTGGTAAGAAGACCAGGGTTATATATAGTGTGTGTATAGATAGAGAATCCGCTATGTTCATAAGTGTTAGCGAGAAAATGTTTAAGTGATTCGAATCCTTGTTTCGATAACTAGATTTCTCTATATTCTCAAGCGATTATTGCATAAGTGTACTTGCAAATCACTTATCAATAAAATTTTTCATTCTTCAATATTCGTTTGTTCAATATTCACAAAGAATAGCATCCTAGCGAAGGTTTTGTACGGGGCGAGACCGAATTCAAATCAGACACAGGAATTGCGGGAATTGATGACTCCCATTAAAGATTGGATACGGTTTGATCAACTTTAGCTTTCACTTGCATACCTTATAACTTTGTTTTGCTTTCTACTTATACTTTCTATTTCGAAGTTTATGATATGTCTATGTGTCATAATGCATATTTCATGTTAAGCCTTTTATGTTAATGAAGTTATATGCGTTGGAGTTAACAATATCGTGTATAATCACTGGATCTGTGATATAACACTGTTTAGTGAGCCAACATTTTTTGAATGGTAACTTGCTAAATGTGGCTATGTGAAAGCGACCTGTACTAAGCATAGTATTCACGTTGTCCAGGTTTATATGATTGTCTTAATTCGTTTGCATTAGGTTTAGAAAAGTTATTTCATGTGTTGCTCTGCAGCGAACAATTGAACATCGAGGTGTTTTGAACTGAGTCTGTTAGATTAGTTTATGAATCGTAACATCTTTGTTGAACTTGCATGTTTTCTCTGCTATCCTTTCTTCATAGGGAAAATCTATATATTTAAATTCTCTAATCTTTTACATCTATATTTACTTATTCTTCATTCTAACCCTCCTACCCAAAATATCAAATTTATTTTATTTTCTTATTTTGTCTTCCTTTTTTATCTTTAGAACTAGTCCTTCCCTGTGGGATCGATATCTTTTAAAACTACATCGCAATTGTATACTTGCAGTTATCATCATTTTTCTATTTGATAAGAGGTACTGACAACACCTTTACTTTACACGAACAAGTTTTTAGCACCATTAATATATAGCCAACTCTTTGTGAAAATGTTATTAAACTTATTAGTAGAAAAGTGGCGAACAAGTTTTTTGCATCATTACCGGGGAAGGCAAGTGTGTTCTAGAGATCAAATTATCCGAGGAAGGTAAGTGCATTCTAGAGATCGATTATATCTGTCTATTTCATTTCCTAATTATACAATTTTCTAATTTTATTCTAGATATGAAAAGATTAGGAATTAATCATCTTGGAGGTGATAAGTCATAATATTTCATCTTAATTCTTGATAAATAGAATATTTTCTTCTATTTTCTTATTCGCGTTCGTGACTGTCCATCATTCTCGTGAATTCCCTACAAAACTTTCTGTTTCTTTTTTTATAGTCACGTTCGTGACCTAGGATCATGATCGTGACGTGAGCAAAAGCTGCAGCAGTTTGAGCAATTTTTTGACTATTTATCTCAAATTCTACATTTAGGGTGTGATTCTCATAACTCTTCACTTTAGATATTCAAAATTCCTTTTCTTTTAATCAAAATTTCTATTCTAAATCTTGAAATCGATCAATCCTTTTTCATCAAAATGGTTCACTCAAACAAATCTATTCTTATTCCTCCTTCAGACTTGCAGAATGGTATGAAACACCTTTTCCTATTCACTCTCAAGAGGAAGGTGATCATTTCAAAACCATCAAAGATGCATATTTCACTAGTTCTTATGTCATTTATAAGAATAGTTTCATTCAATTAGGAATCTATGAGAGGGTAATGTAGTACCTCGGAATCCTAAACATGGTTCTCTATTCCTTTATGAATATTGGGAATAGTGAAGATAATTGTAAGGAAATGCTGATTTCATTAGTATGGATGAATTCTAAGATGCATTGTTTGGAGTTTTGACATATAGGAAAGAAGTATAAATTGTCAAGGAAGAAGTTAGAGCAGAATTTGGGGTTCCCTAAAGATTTTTACTACAAAATGCTTCCTTGTTGGGATCCACTACCAACTTGGAATTGCCTTACTGGAAAAAACGATTACAAACAGGAATCTGCCTATAGCCGGTGGATCCGAGACCCTTGTTTTCTCCCTTTGCATTTCTAAGTAGTGCACTTTTCGGTAGATCGAGTTTTGACACAGTCATTCCTGAAGAATTATTTGTCTTGGAAGCAGTTTGGAATGGCTTACCTGTGTACGTATCAGGAATTATGATGGGGACTCTTATGTCTGCCGCAATTGATCTTGGTAGAATAGCGTATGGGTGTCGAACTATGGTAAATTTGTTAGGACAAATTGGGAGATTACCTTGTTGTGCAGAAATTTTTACTAGTGAAGACGTAATTCTAGAGTTAACGATGGAAGTCTTATTTGAGTATAATTTCTTGGAGAGGAACATTGGAGAGGATAGAATAACCTATGGATGGAAACCATGGGAAGAACGGGTGGAAGCAAAGAGAGAAAGAGAAAGGGAAATTGTACGAGAAGAGGAGCGTAGAGATCCCAACCTCGACGGAAGGTTGAGTGACCTTATGGAAGGGCAATTTTCGATCCATAGAATTTTGAAGACATTCATGATATACTGATTGATGTCGAGTAAGATTTAAGGGAATCTTACTGCGAGATTAACCAAATAATAGGATCACTTTCCCCATGAATAATTTTCTTTTCTTTTCAGATTAGAACCTTGTATAGTGTTTCTTTTTATGTTTAGTTGTGTTTGATTGTTATGTTTACTTGTAAATATTTACTTTTATAAATGAAAATAAATTTGAACAACAACACATTGATGTTCAATTGCTATCATCACCATGATTACTCAAGGTATAATAATAAATATTTATCATTTATATTTAACAAAGTTTGTTTGTGTTTGTGTTTCTAAGTTTTAGTAGGTGCAAGTCTAAAAATTGAAGAAATTTGAAGAATAAAGAAGATCGCGATCGCGACTCAATTCGCGCTCGTGAACACTGGATATTAAAACATTTTATTTCTATTGTGAAGAAAGTCATGATCGCGACTAGCCTTCGGGATTGCGATACGGGCAAAATATAACTATTACAGATGGCGATCAGACACGTGACAGATGTCCGTAACATCCATTAACGGCTAGTTTTGAGCCTAAACGGCTATAATTCCATTTATGACCAATTAGAGGCCCATTGTACCTCTATAAATAGGTCTAAGTTGAACCCTAGCCACCACACCGTCTAAAAAAGCCTACAAATTTCTGAATTTTCTCATCTCCTACCTTAAAACATCAAAACCTTTTTAAACCTTTTACTTCCAACCAATATGACTCGTGTGAAAAGAGCAGCAGAAAAGAGAGGAGCACAATCAATTCAAGAAGAATTTGATTGTCCTTTCCCATTGCAGATAAGAGAAGAAGGCAAAAGATTTCAAAAGCTAAGCAAATTGGATATCACCGAGATGATATTCCTCAATTTAGTCTTCTTGGAAACTCTTAATCTCCGTGAAGAGATGGAAGTCTACCTATCGGCTCTTGGTCTTACAAGATTTGTGACTTTGCGCTTTCCTCAAAATCGAGATTGGATTCTCGAGTGTTTGGTAACATTCGATTTCAAAGATACAAGGAAGAGGGTAATACAATTCCGGAATCAAGGATAACAATACACCATCACAAGAGAGAAGATGGGTGATTGGTTCGATTTCGAGATTGCTAATTCATCTAGCCTGATGGATTCATTTCAACCTAATCAAGTTTGGGCAAATTTATTGGGTAAGAGAGTCTTCGATCCTAAAAATTCTCCTAACAAACTTATTAAGGATTAATGCATTCTTCTTCTCCACAAATACCTATCCACTTCGGTATTTTACCGAGTAGAGAATACAAAGGTCCAAAAGAAAGACTTGTTTGTTCTTTCTTGTGCTTTGATGAAAAAAAAGCAGAATTTGTGGATATCATATGGGATATGATGAAGAAGAATTCAACGAGCATGAGAAGCAAGATTGGAGCGGCCAAGATTATCACTACAATAATCTTGGGTGCTAGAGAAGAACTCCCCTATGTCCAACAACTGGGTGAGTATTTTCGCTACATGGATGGAAATAATTTGAAGAACACCAGACTACTCTAAGAACACGAAGGTGTATATTCTTTTTATTCCTATTCCAACCGCACCAAGAAAATCAACTTGACTCAAGAAGATTCTTCCGTCGGACCATCAAATCCAACTGTTAGCCGTCGTAAAGGAAAAGCTCCGATGCATGAAATAGAAGAAGATGACAAAGAGGACAAAGAAGCTCCGGAAGATTGGAAGGCGAGCATGCAACTTAAATTGGATAATTGCCAACCAAAACTTGGAGTTATGAAGAAAGACATGAAGATTCTAAAGAAAAGTAATAAATCGATGCTTCGGAAATTACTTTCATTCTTTAGAAAAATTAATTGTCAATTCACTCCTAATCCCCCGGATTCTCCTTCATAATAAAACGGGTTTATTCTTTTCTTCACTTTATCTTTTTCAATTATATTTTTAGACTAGCTTTAGTTTAGTTTTTTATTTTTATGACATCTCACAAGGAGGACATTGTGTTCTTTAGTGTGGGGGCACATTTGTAAAAATCCCATGAAATAAAAAAAATTGAATAAAAATGAAAAATCGAAGAATTTGAAAATTTTTCTTGATATGTTTGTTAATTATACATTATCATTTCTTATACTTTAATAACATTTGTCTAAGGTTATTGTGAGTGTTAGGTATTTACAAGTTTGATGTTAGTCCACAACATTTAGCATTTGGCAATGATGAGTGGTGAGTAACATTCGAGAGCAACATTCCAAGTAAGTTTCGATATATATTTCGATGCAACATGAATTAGTATAAGTTATATAG